>CAUYVO010000018.1:5000-7500 GCA_963576475.1 Molanna angustata
TAAGCGAAGGCATTTAGATTGTATTCTGTCTAATTTGGATTTCAGATATTCGGTATCGGTTCCATCAGGAAGCTACCATAGTCCAGATGACTACGGACAATGGCATTATATAGTAGTTTCATGGTTGTAGGATGTGAGCCCCACCAAACTCTAGAAACTGCTCTCAGAGGGTTTATATTTTTTTCACATTTGGTAATTATGTGGGAAATATGAGAAGTCCATGATAACTTCCTATCCAAGGTCATCCCCAAAAATTTGACTTCTTCAACACTAGGAAAAGTGGTTTCACCAATCTTAACTGATATATTTGCCGTATTGTGTTTCTCGAGAAGGCGATTATTTGACATTTTTGGGGCGAAACTTCAAGTCCATTAGAATTAAGCCATTTAATGATTTTAGATAGGGCAGTTGATAATTTTCTCACTGCTGTTTCAATATTACTATGAGTAATATATAAAACGATATCATCAGCGAATTGGAGGAGTGAACAAAGACCCTGAACACATTCGAGTATATCATAGCAATATAGGTTAAATAAATGCGGACTCAGAACAGATCCCTGAGAGAGGCCAATCCATAGCGTTCGTTCATAGGTGTCTGGAAGCTTATTAATGACTATCTTTCTTTCACAAAAAATATTAAAAATTAATTGAGCTAGTCGTTCTGGAATTCCTAAATTCAACAATTTTCTCCGTAAAATTGGCAAAAGGACATTATCATAAGCGGCTTTAATGTCCAGGAAAGCTGCGAGTGTGTATTTTTTATTAGTGAACCCAATTTGGATGTCTGATATCAAGATACTTAAATTATCCATACAAGTCTTTCCCTTTCTAAATCCAAATTGTATATTAGGGAGAAGTAAATTACGTTCTGTTTGCCAGTCTAAACGTTTTTTAATGATGTTTTCGAAAATTTTTAAAATGCAGGAAGAGAGAGCTATTGGTCTATAAGACGTTTGAATTTTGGGGTCTTTTCCAGGTTTTAAGATTGGAATTACCAACTGGGTTTTCCAATCTATGGGAACCATACCTGTTTGAAGGCATTCATTAAATTTATTCAGTATGTGTTCCAGAAAGCAAGTAGGCAGATGTTGGAAAAACGTATATGGTATTTGATCAAAACCAGGAGCAGAGTTGTTTAAGTTTTTGAGCACAATGGATAATTCCTCGATCTTAAAAGGTGAATCTAACCAAGATATTGAGGAGCGGTGACTTATGTTTTTGATTTATGTATAATTCCGTTATATTAGGAGAGTAAGAGGGAGCCAGTCTGTTAATGAAGGATTCTAATATGTCTGGACTAATCTGATGATTCCGATTCTGGACATATGATGAGCGAAATCGTCGAATCATATTCCAAACCAGAGACAAGGGAGAGTCTGGGGAGAGGGATGAGCAAAAATTTCGCCATCCTTGCCTTTTTTTCTTACGTAGAGAATTTTTTAGTTTTAGCCTGACTTTCCTTTGCAAGTATATAATTTTCAAGAGTCCATGTTTTTCCTATACTTTTTTATGGCTTTTTTCCTGTTGTTGACCATATCAGAACATTCTCCGTCCCACCATGGCGTACATGGCAGAGGGCTAAAGTTGGATTTTTTTTGGAATAGATAAGTCAGCGGCCTTATAAATAATTGATAAAAGATCAGAGTATTCAATGTGTACGTTAGAACTGTCCAAACTTGTTGTTAATTTTTCTATATTATCGTAGAAGAGGGACCAATTTGCCTTTTTGTATTGTACCTTTACGATTTGTCGGGTGTTGGGGTTTAGATTTAGCAATGTGAGGATCTTCTAAGTGAATAATTATTGGATAATGATCACTAGAGTAAGGGTCATTGGTTAAGGTCCATGAACAAGTTGCGGCTAAAGAACTCGAACATAGTGTCAGATCGACAGCACTTTTCTTTTGGGAGGGGTGGGGTGAGGCGAGTAGGGGAGCCATCATTTAAAAAACAAATATTATTGATATCCATGAAATCTATTATATTGTGACCAGATTTATTGGTAGCTTCACTTCCCCGGATAGGAGAATGGGCGTTAAAATCTCCCAAGATTATGGAGGGAGAGGGGAGCTGGCGAAGTAAATCCGTCCAGTCCTTTTCTATAAATAAAACTAATGGTGGAATATATACTGAAATAAAAGTTATGTTTTTTAATTCATGCTGCGACAATTTGAAAGTCTTGGGATTTGAGAGGGATAGATAGTTTTTCGAAATTTAACTTATCTTTAATAAAAAGGGCAGTTCCAGCCCGACCGTCAGCTCTGTCATCTCTAAGACACTGGTAGCCGATTACCTTAAATAGGCAAGACGGCTTCAGCCAGTTTCAGAGATGGCTGCAATATGTATTGAATTATTATTTAATAGTTCGGTAAGTTCTGCTTTATTGGAATAAACGCTCCTACTATTCCATTGTAGAATTTTCAGAGTTTGTATGTCCATTATTGAAGAGAGAAGATTGCAATGTTGTGAGAATATCGGCAACGTTGTACGGTAGGCTAT
>CAUYVO010000018.1:17500-47500 GCA_963576475.1 Molanna angustata
AGATTCGATGAAAGTGTAGTTAAGATTCAAACTTTATGGTAGTAACAATATAAATTCAGTTAATATTCAACCAAGACTCAGTTAAGATTCGATGAAAACGTAGTTAAGATTCAATGAAAATGTAGTTAAGATTCAATGAAAATGTAGTTAAGATTCAATCTTCTTGGTAGTAACAATATAAATTCAGTTAAAATTAAACCAAGATTCAATTAAGATTAATGAAAATGCAGTTAAGATTCATGGAAAATGTAGTTAAGATTCAAATTCCTTGGTAGTAACAATATAAATTCAGTTAATATTCAACCAAGACTCAGTTAAGATTCGATGAAAACGTAGTTAAGATTCAATGAAAATGTAGTTAAGATTCAATGAAAATGTAGTTAAGATTCAATCTTCTTGGTAGTAACAATATAAATTCAGTTAATATTAAACCAAGATTCAATTAAGATTAATGAAAATGCAGTTAAGATTCATTGAAAATGAAGTTAAGATTCAAAAAATTTTTTTTTTTTTAATAAGTAAATTCGTGCACAAGGTCTCCCAGTAAAGAGTTAAATGTATTTTATTCAGATTAAGCTAAATTTGTATATAACAGACGAGTCACTTTACTTTAATGCAATTAAATATTATATAGCAGGTGCATAATATATTTGTTTTATCAATTACAAAGAAGTTGCGATATAGAATGTAAATTTTATAAAATATATTTAAAATCGGAGGACCGTCAGTTGCAACGGGTCTGCTTACTCAACATATAATTTACGACGTTACTTCAAATATTCATTGTATGAATGCAACAAAATGACAATTAATTTACACCTTCATATGACAGTTATCTTAGGGAAGGTATATCAATACACAGTCTCATTGTAATACATTTCAAAACACAGGAAATATCTTACGAACTTGGCCAAGTCGGAACAATATTATATATTAGTTAAGAAACATATTTGCTATATTACAAGGTATATTAACACCCATGTGCAGTTTGACAGATAAAATTATTGTTTTTAAGGAAGTTATAATAAATTTGTGAATGTTTTTCGATGAAAAATGCATCAGTCAAAAGGATAAAAACAACTTACATAGATCGTGAGTTATGGTAGGTATTGTGTAGGTAACTTATACGCAAGATGACGGAAGGAACCAGTGCACATCGACCTCGAAGAGTGCCAGATAGCTGGACATCTAGGGTTCATATCCGGGTGGGCAGATTCACGAAAGGATTTCAGGACATCGGTCATCATAGAAATGTAGACGTCAAAAGGAGGGCCCTGTAGTAGTCTTCCGTAGGTATGACAATTGAGGACAATAAGAGTTTTCAATCGTCACAATCTGATCACACGAGAGTAAGAAAAAGTTCTCCGAGACATTTGGTACACTTCAGCAATTAATTATTTTTATAAGTTGAGTTGTTTACAATTATGTTTGTTCGTTAATATTATCAATACGTCAAGTTAAAATTTTATTAATTTTATTCTGAGCCGAAGTAGAATTGTAGATGACATCCCGCCATCTTAAAAAAAAACGAACAATTTTGATGAACAAAGAAAACGTATAATTCCTTCGGAGCGTACACGCACAATATTTATATTTAGTAGGACCGTTACAGCTATCATCACTGTTCACACATAACACCATTAATTACTAGTTCATAAGAGGTTCTTTTTAATGACCACCCTCATGGCGGTAGACACGATCTTTCTTGAAAAGATTATACGTAAGAATCCATCGTAACTTGGCGTTCAATGTTTACACAGAACAACACGACTGTAATTCCATATCATTATTATGATCGTGGTATATGTACAAAAAAGTGATTTTAACAATGCACTAAAGAGAAACTTCACAACTCCATTTTTTTTTTGAATCTCGAAAAATTACGGTCCCATATCTACTCTCACAGACATAGAGTCTGCTCGTCAAACGTCAAAATATCAGTGCCGGGGCCGGCTGTGATTTTTAATTGTTATCTCCAGCCGCCAGGGTTTCGCGATAATAATGGGCGCGTTGGGAACAAAGGAATCCAACCAATGAGAGACGTTCCATGACGAGTCGAACCGGGAACTCGAATGGCTACGTTGAAAAAAATGAATCTACCAATCAGAGAAGGCACGCTCAGAACAGAAATTTTGGCGGGCGTTATAACGTTTGCATATATTCAGGAATAAATCAAAACGTAACGTATCCTTACGTTACAGGACGTAATGATGGATTGAAGGGATGGGAGGTACTGAAGGGTCTGAAGCGACCGTTCGTGGAGTCTAATTCTTTTTCTTCGTTTTCTTATTTTATGTAGAACTTTGGTGAATTTTATACAAAACTATTTCCTATGGATTAATCTTCTTCTTCTTTTGTGTAGACCTTTTAGTCAGTTTTTATGCAATCTATTTCCAATAGTCTAATTCTTCTATTTTATGTATTTTTTCTTATTTTATGTAGACCATTGAAATAGTTTTTTATACAAACTATTTCTTATAGTCTTATACTTATTCTTCTCTTTTTTATTTAGACTTTTGGGTTAGTTTTAAGTCTAATAGTCTATTGTGCAGAAATATTATTAACAATATGCACACTTGATGAAAATACATATGTAAAAACGAATGGGATGTGGGATGTGACGATGTAACCTGCACTAGAATATTTTCAATACTTTTGTTTAATCAAATTTAAACCATTTATATCATCCTATTTTGAATAATTTTCAACACCTTCATATTTGATTTCGTTGACGATATTTAAATAATGGGGGTTGTGGCCATTACTGAACTCTTCACAACGTTTATATTCAAATTAAAAACTATTTATTATAGTTTAAGTCTTTTTCTTCTTCGTTAATGTAGACTTTTGTGTCAATTTTAAGTCTATCAGTCTAATTGTGCAAAAATATAATGCACACTTGATGAAAAAATATAAAAACGAATGGGATGTGACCAACACTAGATCTTTTCAGTACATTATTTAATCAAATTTAAACCACATTCCAACATCCAAAATTACTAAATTTTCAATAGGTATATATTACAATTTGTTTTCGATGATAATATTTAAAAATGGGGGTTGTGTACAACGTTGATAAACTGTCATATTTAAAACCATTTCGCGTAGTCCATGCGTGCAGAAATTGTATATTATAATAACAATAAAAAATTCTTAGTAAAACTATTTATTATGCATACAAAAAAGATGAATGCCAAAAATACAATATGCAGAAGAAACCTAAAGAAGTAATCCAACTGTCGATTTGTTCAGGAGAACTTTGTTCTCTTAACATATCGACAATGTATCAAGCCAGAATACGCGAGAATTGTATGGAGAGGTCTACTTTTTTCACGGCTTTTCCAACTTTGAAGTCAAAAAACACCAACTTAGAGGCTTCGCAGCATATATGTTCCATACACGGATTTACTCAGAATTCGGAGTAGAACATTTCGTGTGTCTGTGTGTGTGTGTGTCTGTGTGTCTGTGTGTGTGTGTGTCCGTCCCCCCCTTATAACTTTTGATCCGCTCAATTTACAGAGCCTAAAATTTCAGAATATATAAACAATTACAGGCCTACAAAACTTTTATACTCGGAATTTTGAATTTTTGTTTCAGTCAGGGGTAATCAACTTTTGAATTTTTATTTTATTTTTCCATATATCTCAGAAACCATAAACGCTAGAACGCTGAAAATTGGTACAAACATAGAAAAATACAAAATCTCAAATTGATTTTTTCAAAAAAATTCCAGGGTTTCTCAAACATTTTTTATTAAGAAAAATATTTTTTTTATGATAAATTTATGAGTTTAACTGCCTATATTTCCAAAACTTATACAATTATCGAAAAAAGCCGAAACACCTTAACTAGATAATTTAATTTTCTAAAAAAAATATAACATTATAGTAGAAGACCTCAATTTTTTTTAACAATTTTTTTAAAAATTGAATTTAGTGACGACATCGCTTCATACATTTTGTATGGCAGTCGCCTATACACAATATGTAAGAAGACTTAATAGTTTGATACTTCATCTCCAAACATACATACCATCATGCTATTTTCATATTCTGGGTAGGAAAAAAGGAACTTCCTCCATACTATCCTATCTTGACATACATACCTACATAATATATGTTGTATAGAAAACAAAATATCTGAAAATATTCAATAATTTGTATTTATGGGTTTATAGTTTGGTACATATTCTTCAACTATACATACTATCGCTATCGACAGTTGGATCTCATGTGTTACATGCAACTAGTATAATACAGAAGATATACATAACAAAAATCTTAATTATTCAATTTTTTTTTCATTTTACAATAAAAAATAATACTAGTTTAAAAATATAAATGTCAGTAGGTACATATTTATCCTCATTCTAGATAAACATCAAATTCTTCTGCTGAGAAAGGGTAGATACGATTCTATGCATAAAAACATAACACACAAAATGCATGAAATTAACAATATGTCGGCCTTCGTGGCTCAGTATTCCTTTTTTGTTTAATTTTTACGTGTTTTTTTTTATTTCGTTACCTAGTTGTTCATGATTAGACCCTCTTGTATCCTTTGAAAGTTCATCGATTGTCTTCTCCGAATAATTCAATATTTAGTTAAAAAAATAATTAGGTAATTATAAAAAAAATCCATTTTCGGTTCAACCCTGTTTAAAAGGGCCGCTCCTCGATGAGCTCATAAATACCCTTATTGATTATTAATACACACAACGAAGACTCGGGTCATAAAATTTGATAATATAAATCTCTCTTCTTTTGTGTTTGAATATCTCAACAAACTCACATTTTGATATCTTAATAAAATTAATGGATATGATTTTCATCAAAATTAGATAAAACTAGTTAGTATAAGCTGAACTGGAAGCTATGGTACCAGAATTATATGAAGCCTCTAGAAAAATCGGTCTGGAAATGAACATAGACAAAACCAAGATTTTAAGTCCAAATTCACACAGTATTTGCATTGGAAATAAGACTATTGGTGCACAGGTACAAGAATTGTTGCTCTCATTATTTACAAAAAAAAACAATTTTCTCAATAGATGGCGTTACAACAAAAATAAATAAAAAATAATAAGAATGTTATTCATAATTTCACACATAGATGGCTGTAGTAAAAATTCCTTATTTTCACTTCAAAATTGAATTGATAGGGATCTCATTAAAAAAGCATAATTGGTGAACGTTGCGCAAGCGCATAAAGTGATCACGTAAACCAGCCGATGACAGGTCGTAAGCCCTGTAGGTGCCGCCTTGATTTCCCGGTTCTCCTACAGTAAATATTCCAACTTCGTCTCTATTGAGCATCGTATCTACATACGGTTCAATTTGTATTCTTGTAGTATATGGTTTTAAAAAATATTACGTGTTGAATTTCTTAACATATGTAATATTCGTAAGCAAGCCAAGATTTTCTGCTTCTATAAGCAATTCCGCTACTGGCTGGTTCACGTGATCACTTTGCGCAACGTTCACCAATTATGCCTTATTATTGAGTTCCTTTATGACTGCGAATTTCGAAAGTTCCATATAATGTTTGAATAATGAGTAACTAATCACCTGAAAATAGGACATTATTTCTATTGCCATCTACGAAGTAACGAAAAAATCTTTATCCAACGCCATCTATTGAGACATTGGTTTATTTGTAAACAATGAAAGCAACAGTCCTTATAAATGAGGTGACAGTGTTCTCGCACAGGTGTCACCCCTGAACTGCGGCAGAAATGTTATTTCTTTTTTGGTTTGTTTACCTACTTGTACCAATACATAAATAAATAATGAACACTTCCTTGCACCCTGCGCAAGTGACGAGTTTATTGCCGTTTGGCAATTTCTTTCAACTAACCAGTGTATGTAAATCGAATATTTTTTAGTCGATATTCTTTTATTGTTGGGTATTTCAGTCAATAATTCTGACAATTGTACCTATTGATTTATGTATTAATCCAACTGTCGATTTGTTCAGGAGAACTTTGTTCTCTTAACATATCGACAATGTATCAAGCCAGAATACGCGAGAATTGTATGGAGAGGTCTACTTTTTTCACGGCTTTTCCAACTTTGAAGTCAAAAAACACCAACTTAGAGGCTTCGCAGCATATATGTTCCATACACGGATTTACTCAGAATTCGGAGTAGAACATTTCGTGTGTCTGTGTGTGTGTCTGTGTGTGTGTGTGTGTGTGTTTGTCTGTGTGTGTGTGTGTGTGTGTATGTGTCCGTCCCCCCCTTATAACTTTCGATCCGCTCAATTAACAGAGCCCAAAATTTAAGAATATATAAACAGTTATAGGCTTACAAAAACTTTTTTACTCAGAATTGTGAATTTTTGTTTCAGTCAGGGGTTATCAACTTTTGAAATTTTGATTTATTTTTTCCATATATCTCAGAAACCGTACAAGCTAGAACGCTGAAAATTGGTATAAACATAGACAAATACAAAATCTCAAATAAGTTTTTTTATAAAAATTCCAGGGTTTCTCAAACATTTTTTATTAAGAAAAATATTTTTTTTATGATAAATTTATGAGTTTAACTGCCTACATTTCCATTTTTTTTTAAATATCGAAAAAAGCCGAAACATCCCAACTAGAAAATTTAATTTTCTATAAAAAATATTAAAATTGTATAAGCACATTGCAATTTTTTTTAACAATTTTTCAGAAAACTAAATATCTTAAAATATTAAATAATTTGTATTTATGGGTTTATAGTTTGGTAATTATTCTTCAACTATACATACTATCGCTATAGACAGTTGGATCTCATGTGTTACATGCAACTAGTAAATAATATGAACAATGTAATATATTGTTTAGTTTATTTTATTTGTTCCTAATACTTTTTGTAACAAGAATTTAATTAAATTAAATTCTTGTAATATATATACAAATTTTGTAATATATATCACGTATAAATTCGTAATTGAAATACATTTATATTTTAAAGATTGTGAATAATGTTATGTAATATATTCTATGAATTTACCAACAAATAAAAATAAATAAACAAAATGATCTCGCTTAACACTAAACATGGGTGAAAAATATCTGTAATTAGTGTGGCATACTAGTATGTTGAATAAATCTTATTTATATTCACTTTTTATAAGTATTCAAAAATGAATACCTATATTATGAATACGAAATTTTACCAGGCGATTCACTGTGTTCAAAACGTTTTGATTTAAATATAAATAACAGAATTTATATCGAGGGTGAATTTTGTTAAATTTAAATAAAGGTTAAGGTGGGTTTATTTCTCAATCTGTCTGTGGAATAATAATGAGGTATTCTGTTACCAATTTGCGAAGAAATATTGATTCAATATAATTGCCAATGTTATTCCATGAACAACATTTACTAATAACCAGAATAATTGTCTTATTCTGGATTTATGTAACCAGCACAATAATGGAGACTGAATAAGTGAACGATTTTAAAAAGAGATATATTTTGATCATTACAAACTGCTCTTCATTGAATTAATTAGCGTAGATTTGTTTAATACATGATTTTTTTAATATACATAGGAACATATAGACTGATTTACATACAATATTACTTGTTATCTAAAAATATTCATGTTTCCTTAGCTAATTTAAGCAAGATGTTTGTGTTTAGGAATGCAGCGGTTCTTTGCTTACACAACAAAAATACTTGAAGCCGGTGCCAGCTGCAAGCGTCAAATTCTTTACTTGGACAACAAGTTGTCTCTTGATTTTCAAATTTCTAAAACGATCAGATCATGTTTTTTTTTTAACTAAGACAACTGAAAAGCAGTCGTCGAAGCTTACAAAAGAATGAGACAAAAACACTCGGCTTGAATACTACAACGGTAGGTATACTTACATATTATGCTGGGTTTCCCAAGTATCATCTCGATTGATTACATATGGTGTTTTATGCAGCGGCTAGGCTAATTTACAACGAAAATAAACAATGTCGTATAACACCTCTTCTTAACAAAATGCATTGGTTCAAGTATCCAGAACGAATTGACTACAAAATCTGTCTGATGGTGTTAAATGTTTTGAATGATCTAGCACCGAATTACATACATACATATAAGAACTATGTCAAAGAATATAACTAATATCTGGGAGGCACCTCACACTCGTACATAAATAATTACACTAAGTTTGTATGAAGTATAAAATTGTTCAACTTTATCATAATATCAGATGAATCGAGCTGAAAATTGTTTCAACATGCAATGCGGTAAAACACAAATTCTGAAGGTTCAGAGCTCTAACAGGTCGGGGAGTTAGAGAAATATAAGAAAGATAAAAGTGTGTAAATATACTTTTATTTAAATGCCTAAATTATCCAACTGTCGATTTGTTCAAGAGAACTTTGTTCTCTTAAAAGATCGACAAAGTTTCAAGCCAGGATACGCGAGATTGTATGTAGGGTCTATATATTTTTCATGTTTTTTCCAACTTTGAAGTTAAAAAAACACAGATTTCGGGTTAGAATATTTAGTGTGTCTGTGTGACTGTCTGTGTGTCCATTTATTTCAAAACCATAAAAGCTAGAACACTGAAAATTCGTATAAATATAGACAAATATAAAAACTCAAATTAATTTTTTTTAAAAAATTCCAGAGTTTCTCAAACATTTTTTATTTAGAAAAACATTTTTTTTCTGATAATTTTTTGTGTTTAACTGCCTATATTTCTAAAGTTCTTAAAAACATCGTAAAAAAGCCGAAACACCCAAACTACATGATTTTATTTTCTATAAAAAAATATTAGCATTGTGGTAGTAAAATTTTTTTTTATCAATTTTTATAAAAAAATGAATTTAGTGACGACATCGCTTTGTACAATTTGTATGGCAGTCGCCTATACACAATATCTAAGGAGACTCAATAATTTGATACTTAATCTCCAAACATACATACATACCATCATGCTGTTTTCATATTCTGGGTAGGAAAAACAGACTGACCTCCATACTGTCCTATCTTGACATAGGTACATACTTACATGTGTTGTATAGAAAATAAAATGTCTTAAATATTTCAATAATTTGGATTTATGGGTTAATAGTTTGGTACGTATTCTTCAATTATGTGTAATATCACCATCGACAGTTGGATCTCATGTGTTACATGCAACTAGTTTAATCCAAAATATAGCGGAGAGTTTAGATAATAGTTTAGACTCATTCTGATAACAGCTTAAAATGTGAGGCATCCAAATGTTACTTTTTAGTCTTTTTTTTAAATGATGACATTTTAAATTACTGCAGACATCCACAACAATTTTAAATATATAATCTGGTTTAGATAACTCGTTGTTATATATGTATGTTTGTTTGTTTGCTATAATGGTATTGTGTCGTGACAGCCGACGTAACGTAACAAAAGATAACACGAAGCTTTAACATAATACAAACATAAAAACATTCATACAAATATTTAACGTTATCTGTATAAACAAAAATACCCGGCTTTAATTTACATTTTTTAATTTTATAAAAGAGTGAATAAGTCCTTGTAAAAACAACATAATATATTTAACTACAATTATGATTAAAAAATTAAGTTCTATTTATATTAAATGTATTTATTTAATTTATTTTATTTTATCTTTTATCACACCATATTTATAATGACAACAATAAGTAGATTACTGCTGCCCAACTAAAAAAACCTGTTCTAGGGCTAGCAGTTTACAATTTGTATTGACAATCATATGCAATTATGAACCAGGTGATTGTTCCCGTTCCACACTAAATATGTACACAATCTCAACTTTCTGCAATCACAATCATTACCTCAACAAACATATAGGCTCACACAAAACAGATCGACCAGGTCCCCATGTCCGCCATAATACCTGTCATAAATACAATCTCTGACGCGATTTTTATTTCAGACCCATAGAAAGACACTAGTTAACAATGTTGGTGTAATTAATATGAATCACATGGTTCCCAAATCAAATAAAATATTTTTATGTGTTACTCAAAGAGCATCGCAAACACAATACGGCATAGTTAAAAATATTTATATTTAATTTTATTTCTATAATTATGAAAAAAATATATTAAAATAAAGTAAAAAAAAAAACAACATATACCTATTTATTTATTTTATTTGTTTGTAAAAATACAAAAATACATAAAGCAAATTTCAAAACATACGTATTACAACAATTCGATAAATATTACCTACAGACAAATAATGTAATAAACAAATATTTTATTTGTATTTACCAGCAATAATGGACGAATTTTGGCAATCGATAAAGCCACACACATACACCCTTACACACACATACACTTTAACACACCACACACACAAACACAAACACAAACACAAACACACACACACACACACGCACGCACTGAGACAGTAGGTATAGGTGAAGTGAATGCACATTTTTATTAATACAATATATTTATTCCATCATTTCCATCTTTAAGATGTTCTGAAATTTGAATTTAAACAACTGCGCCGTAAGTACCACAATGACATTTTAAATGGAACATAGATCATGAAATAAAAAAAATGAATACTGCAGTGTGTCCTACCTCGGTTATTTGAATATTTTGGACACAATTTTCATACTACGCGGGTACATTAAAAATACGTGTCCCCTCTCTTTACAGATCTATGGAACACAATCATTAGTTTGATGTGAAATATTATTTAATTTAATTTATTTACAACGCATATTATACATACATATTGTTTTTCTGCAGTCCTCCTCCATATACACTTTATGCCGAATCTCAAACTCCTCCGTGCGCCCAGTTAGCCGAAAATTGTACTTAAACGTTTTCGCTTCACGTATTAATATATAGATTATACATACCATCTCGGCATATCATCAATTGGACTAGTGTGGACCAGCGACTAGTGTGTGGGTGTGTATTATGTTATAAAAGGAAGCACGACACATGCGTTTATACCCGGACACCAGTCTCGTCTCACCTTAAAAGGCAGCATTCACGATGTGTGCGGTGAACTATGTGAGATGTAACATGGCCTGTTAAATTTCGATTACCCGGTTTTTACGGGAGAATCGATAGTAGAAAATAGTGGATGCACTATTCAAAGCCGGTGCCAATCAGCTATTTTAAATATAAAAATAACAACTATAATTTTCCTAATACCAAGTGGGCGCGATTAGTGCTCTAGGTTAGTACAAGCATTTATTGCTTCGTTGAGTGAATATTTGAGGATGAATTTCTTTTCTGAATTTCTAACTTCTTGTTACAACGATATGATAATTTATTTTAAAAGATATAAAAGTTCTCGTAAACAATTTTAAAGCTTAGGTACCTACGCTTTTCCGCTGCCTGTTATTGTATGTGTAGGTACGTGTTTTTGCAAATCTCAACCAGATTTGTTGCGAATATTTTTTGTTCAATTATTCTCTGTCTGGGCGATTACCAGATCTAGCGGGAAAATCGCATTGTTGGCAACGTTGCAGATCCTCCGTATCAAATTCATGATCCTCGATTATGTGATCAGTGGCGTAGCAACAAAAAACAAGGGCCCTAGTGCAAAAGTTATGCAACGGTCTCCTTACATTTTTATAAAAACGATATGAAATAAACCCGTGCACTCGCTGTAAATAAAGAATTTAAATAAATAAATTATTTAACTACATTTAAACAAAAATAATCTTTACAAAAAAATAAATAAATAATCATATTCATGATTTAAATCGATATTTGCGGACGTTTTAAACACATTTAAGGCCCTCATTCAAAAATGATGTAAGGTCTGAGCCGACTGAGCCGACATATTCATGATTTATTCGATGATTCATGATAATCATGATTTTAATCGATATTTTCGTTGTTTGAGAAATGAAAACTAGGTTTTTTGTGTCTATTTTGATAATTCATTTAATTTTTGGATATTCTGTTTTAATTTCGATATTTTTAAAAAAATATATTTATTTTTCGCTCAAGAGTAGAAATATGGGCTCCTTGTGTAGTTGGGCCCTCACGCTTTGCTTGACCCTGCTTCTACATAAGTTGCTACGCCACTGGACGTGATGCGATATTGCAATAAAATTTCCTATATAACCAACATCGTATTGTTCATTATAACAAACCATGGGTAATTACATTTTCCCTGTTTTGATTTCCACGAATGATAAAACTATTGATATGAACAGTGAGGAACGTTGAACGATAGTATCAACTATAAAGTATAATAACCAATGAAACAGCACTAGTTTTCAAAGCATAACCATACATATAAAAAAATATAAAATGAAATATATTTTGAAAATTATAAATCAGGCGATATCTTTTGATTTTCCTTGTCAGCTAGAGAAAGATCCAAGAACTCGACAATGCAATCCAGCATGAATAGAAGAATCTTTCAGAGAAACGGTCTTGAGGATAGCTTCACCCAGGACTGAGAGAGATTCAGGCTAGAACTCCATTTGACTCATTCTAAGTTTTTTTTAAATCGAATATTTTTTAAAGTTGCATTTACGCACACATTGATTTTTTTCTTCTGTCGGGCGTCAATTATATTTTATGAAAGAAAATTTAAGATCTCAATAGAAGCGAAGTTGGAATATTATAGAAGGTCCAGGAACTCAGGGCATCTACAGGGCTTAAGGCGTATCATCGGCAGGTTTACGTGAACACTTTTTGCGCTTGGGCAAAAACGTTCACCGATCATGCCGTCTTATTGAGTTCATTTTTTTTTTTTAAATCAAACAAATTGATTTTTATTCTGCATAATATACACAATATATAATGCCTATATTAACTGACATCTGTTTTGGCTAACTCGGTCCTAATCAAATGATAAATTTGGTTTTTCCTTCTTTTTCGTTTAGTAGACCTAGTTGCATTGGCGCCCACAGGCGTTTAGTAGACCTACATAGTTGCAGAGCGTATTTTCAATTAATCCAGGAGGGGCACTTGCCCTCCCCTGGATTAATTGAAAATAGTCAAATATTGTTGCGTTCGGCCCCCGCGCCTCATTACTCGGGCTGATCATTCTTGTCCTGCCGTCTGCATTAAAAAATACTAAAAATACATATTTTGTCCCCCCCCCCCTAGAAAATTTTCTGCGGGCGCCCATGCCTAGTTGGTATGTTATTCAGAAACTATGCCTCCTGGGATGATGAAGTCCAACTCTCCTTCCATCTCTTGGGTGGCTTTCCGGGTAAACGGCGACCAGAGGGGATTTTACTTGCTACTATATACGCAAGTCTATCACTGGCCATTCTTACTACGTGGTACCTCCGATGTCTTCTTCTGTATCTACTCCACCGAACAGTGTCCTCTATTCCTGATGTTTTCCTGAGTTTTACCGCTAATTGACCTTAGAACCTTTATTTCCGTTGTCCTTAGGAGCCCCTTGGTTCGTACAGTGTCTGTTCAAGTTTTCATAGCATACGACATGATCTGTTGCACGCATGCCTTATACCTATATTCTGTATGGTTTTTACTTACATACCAAATTCGTTAGATAGCAGGTATAGGCTAAATTTTCCAACATCAGATGTACTATATTTTTTTTATGATATTTCACAATAATTTTTGATTGAGAATGAAAGATGAACGCCTGCAAGAGAAAGCATACAAGGCTAAATAGAATGGAATAACAAGTAGAGGCCGCCCGAGAAATTGTTGGCATGATCATATAAATGACATTTTGAAAGATGGTAATATACGAAGTCAGAGTGGTGGGAGATAATAAATGAGGATGTACATGTACACTGTACATCCTCATACATTCCATAAATTAAGCAAATGTTTATGCTAAAAGTGAATGAAATCGGTCGTGGAAGGATTTGAATTCGCAGCCACTGGATTACCAACCCAGCGCGCTAACCACTCTGCCACAACCACCCATCATAATCTGACTGTAGAAACCTACTTAAAAAAAGAGAGCAAAATACATCAGCAGAGTGAATGGGAATGGAATGGTACTTAACTTTCTATTGATAATAAGTGCTTATATATGTATAAGTGTTTTAGCAAAAATTCAGTTTGAAATCTTTGAAAACTCAGGAAGTTGAATGTGTCAAAAGATCCCGACCAATACAACCTGACCAAATTCAGACTGTAGAGAAAATTGTAAACTCTTTGTGAGATGCTCGTAAAATGACGTTGAAACTATCTGAAGATCTTGCCAATGAAGTTTCAGTGGAAGACAATTGACTGCAAGCAATTGTTCTAATAACAATAAATATGTTATGACCAGTTGTTTTGAACACAATAACCCAGTTGTTAAGATGTCATGTGTGATTGATGCGAGCTTCATGTTTATTAAATTGTGTCGCCTTGCGTATTTTAATATCATTTCATCTGTTGCAATCTAGGTTGCATGCTTCAAGAACTTTATATATAATGATAATCTACAGTTATTGTTGTAGTTTATGTATCCGTTCAAGACAGAAGTGACGGAGGAAATAGGGACATCAATTCCAGCACACAAAAGAAAGCCGAAAATAGAAGTACCTACCTACTTTGAATAAATTCAAATTTATAAACACAACCAGGATGGCCTTCTGTATTCAATGATATAGAGATGGCACCAAAACCATACTGCATATTCAATCAGACTTAGGAGTCTAAAAATGTGAAATCTCTTAAAAATATTAATTTATTTTTTTTAAAAGATAATAAGGAGTAACAATAAAACTCTATGTTCATGATTTTATGCTGTAATACAGGGTGTCTATATTTAATGTATTGAAAAAATATTCATTAATTATTAAAGTGCCTACCTACACAATTTGGGAATTTATTTCTTAAAAATAATATCGTTCAAATGTAGACCCTCGCGTTCGCAGCACTCATTTAAAATTACTAAATGGCGGCTCGGCAGGTGGACTCAGCGATGGCTACCATTTCGTGACGGATATTTTCTTTCAAATGCACCAGGGAAATCAGGACTGCGTGGAGGCCAATTTATGTCACCTCTCCTGGTGATCAATTTGCCTGGGTAAATTTCACGAACTCGTGGCAGAGATGTATTGGACGTGTGTCACGTTGCTTCGTCCTGCTGGAACCATGTTCTTTGGTTAGAGCCAGGAAAGTTTTGCAGTTAAGGCACCAAGAAGTCGTCTAACATCTCCACATAACGCTCTGAATACAAATTATATTTTTTCTTTTGAGACACCTTGTATCATTAATTTATTTGACAATTATTGCTTGCACTGTCTTCGTCTGACTATATCTTTTGAGGACAATTAGCTAAAGAGAGGAAAGAAAAAAAGGAGATTTGGCTAAAGGTTGCTAACGTTGGTACAGTTCTAATATCAAGGGCCAAGTTGTTCCATAACCAGGCAGAAAGGACGATGAATAGAAAGCCGTAGCATGTGATGGGATGCCGAGGGTTCTTTCTTCTCTAGATCGAAAAGGGAGTCCATGAGAGGCCAGAGGTTGAAATCTTTTAGGCAGATATGATGGAGAATTCAATATATTAAACAGAAGACAAAGAGTGTGTTCATCCCAGTGAAGGCATTTGAGTTGCTTGCGAAAATGTTATTTAATTGTTTTTGCGAAGGTTAAAGTTTATGAATTTTCAGAAATTTTCTAATCGATTAAATTTGTTTAGTAGTTCCTTGTTAAGATAAACATAGTGATTCAATATTTAAATAAATGTAATTTTTCATGCAATTCTATCGTGTGAATAATCTCTTATTAACTTATTTCAAAATATCAAGGCACGGGTTATTAACCTAATTATCTAGAGGAGAATTTGCAGTTTCATAGATGTTTATTGTCAATTCTACGATACTTGATATTAAGTATAATCATTTATGTAGTTACTTTTGCAGTGGAGAGTTTATTGTTGGCCATAACCAGATTGTTTCCTAATAACCTCATCGTCCTTGGTGATAACGAGTATCACTGTGATATAACATTGACATCACTTACATTGACATCACTGTGATATAACATTGACATCACTTACATATTCTGGTTATCTAACGCATGAATGGTTCGACATCCTAACGTGTACTTACCTACAAACATATGTACGATGTAAGTACATACATTATCAATATGCCAAAATATTATGCAGTGCGTGTTTTGTAGTGATGATCGATCTCGTTCAAATACTCGAATCCTTTAAAGGTTAATGGATTTGACGGTTACTTTATGGTAGTCCACGATAACAATAAAATCGGTGCAAATACTTTGCTTAATACCATTTGGTGAGTATAAATTAGCACTACTAGTTTCGGGAGAGCATTCCTCCCATCGACAGGTGTATCATAACTACCTGTCGATGGGAGCAGTGCTCTCCCGAAACTAGTAGTGCTAATTTATACTCACCAAGTGGTATTCAGCAGAGAATTTGCACCAATATTATTGTTAACACGATTCCTTATTTAATATATTTAACATAACAGAAGATTAGACGCTACTCTTCAGTCCAAAGAACCTGCTAGTAAACCAGGAAAATGGCCTTCCGCAGGGTAGCTTGCTTTCACCCATGCTATTCAATACATATACAATACATCTATAACCAACCTATTAAATACCCCAAAACTCAACAAGTAATACAATGCAAATGATCCTGTTGCAACAGTATAAGCTAAATCGAATATATATTTTTTTTAATTTCATGTACGCAAACATTGCATTTTTTTCCTGTCGGGAGTCAAATTATATTTTTATTGACAAACTTTTTAACATCTCAATAGAGACGAAGTTCGGATATTATAGAAGAACCAGGAACTCAAAGCACCTACAGGGCTTACAACCTGTCATCGGCTGGTTTACGTGATCACTTTAATATATGGCAATAGTAATAAATTATTATTTTCTGGTGAATCGTTACACAGTATTTAAATATATAGAACTATCAAAAATTACATTGATAAGGGAACTTAATAAGAAGGCATAATTGGTGAACGTTGCGCAAGCCCACAAAGTGATCACACAAACCAGCCGATGACAGGTCGTTAGCCCTGTAGGTGCTTTGAGTTCCTGGTTCTTCTATAATATCTCAACTTCGTCTCTATTGAGATGTTAAAAAGCTTGTCAACAAAAGTATAAGCTGTCTTCATTTCGACCTAAACACGGGTTAGTTGGTAGAAAATTCCTGACGGCAATAAACTGGAGTTTTAACAATGTGAAAGGAAAGCTATGAAGCTATACCACTTCTTATTAAATGATTCGGTCGTTCCGAATCGTTCTTTGTTTCGATCCAACGATTCATTTGGGAGAAAATTGTTACAATGGCCGTGACAATGTGGCAAAATAAAAGTGTGCGTTTGCTTCGACGATAATATTATTTGTTGTAGTTGGAGCAGTGACGTGACGCAGCGTGACGTAGATTACGTGACGTAAAGCGTAAGTATGTATAACGTTATAGAGTTATAACTTACTTTTAATATGCACATCGAGGGGGATCGCGATCCACTTCCACGCCGGCGACGCTATAGAGCTCATTGGCCCTGTTCACCACCGGACGCAGCCGCAACATCGGACAAACACAAAATATCCACCATCCATCGGGTTCAACCACTGCCCCCGAGAATCCAACCACACACGTCAGGGCCTCCGATTGGTCTCGAAATCGGCCGCTAAGTACACTCCGTTTCAAGTCGGAGGGGCTTGTACCCCGACCCCTCGGTCCTCGTGTTGGCGTCCGAAGGTTCCGCGGGCTAACACCGGGGGCATCCGACGCAATCATCACCTGTCAGATTTGACGTCTCGTTGTCAACACAGGATGTCTGACCCGACGTCTGCGCCGGCGGTGTGCCCGAACCACACAACAACATTCGCCACAGTTGACGAGTAACTGCCGAGCGAGACTAGAGGCGTCCGTCCTGCTCTTCTCTAAGTATAGAATGACGAGGGCACAACAGCGTCGGCCGCCCACCCCCGCCTTTACTGCCTGGGCCCTTAGAGCCGCAACCTAGGCTTATATCCCGACGCATCGGTCCTCGTGTTGGCGTCCGAAGGTTCCGCGGGCTAACACCGGGGGCATCCGACGCAATCATCACCTGTCAGATTTGACGTCTCGTTGTCAACACAGGATGTCTGACCCGACGTCTGCGCCGGCGGTGTGCCCGAACCACACAACAACATTCGCCACAGTTGACGAGTCACTGCCGAGCGAGACTAAAGGCGTTCGTCCTGCTCTTCTCTAAGTACAGAATTGACGAGGGCGCAACAGCGTCGGCCGCCCACCCCCGCCTTTACTGCCTAGGCCCTTAGGGCCGCAACCTAGGCCTTTAATATGCACAGTATACGTTGTAGGTACGTGATGTAGATTATCAACAGGATAAAGGAAATATGGATTTGAGAGTACTATACTAATCGGCTCACATGCGGTAGTTTATATCAACAATACACCTATGGCAATAAATGTCATTTATACTAGTTGTATGTAACACATGAGATCCAACTGTCGATAGCGATCGGTATTAGAAGACGATTGAATATTTCATGATATTGTATATATCATATAATATAAAAGTCTTTAATCTATATAAATTACAAATAAAAAAAAAACATTTATTGGTAATTAATTCTTAATTTGTACATAATAGTTAACAGTCTGAAAAAACTACATTTTTTAGACATCTCATACAAAGAAACGCTATAAATCAACATATAACGAAACAATATTAAGTATTCTTTTTTAGTGTTAATTTTTAATATGGGTTACCCCACATTGTGGGGTAACCAGCATACTATCGCTATCGACAGTTGGATCTCATGTGTTACATGCAACTAGTATTAAATAAAATCTAAGCTATTGTTACTTTGTTAGAAATGTTTCATCAACTGTACGTCCTTTATTTCTTTTTTCATCGTATTAAAATTTTTTGGAGCTAATAATGGAGTTATATCATCAAATGTGACAGTTGCAAATATTAAAAAAAACGTAACAAATTGAACCAAACGCTTTGAGATACCTACCGCATAAAAAAAACCGCATGAATGATAAAACAGATGTTCTCGTTAAATCAATGAGTAAACAAATTTAACCATCAAACTTTTCTCACTTCATAAAATATTTTAATGTTCATCCGTCTATTTCGGGCACAATGGTTTGTTTTATAGCGCCCATAGTGTTTGTATTATTGCGGTTGTGTCTGTTTGCGTTGGTTAGCCGATAATATATATTATAACATCACATCTAAAGACCACAATTGTGGGGTGTGGGGGGAGGGGGAGGGGTGTGACCGGTGTGTAGACCAAAAACCTTAAATGACGATGCTGTGAATTTATATTTAAAAAATTATCTACCAATAAAATACTATTGACAAATCAACATCGCATGACATAGTTCAGCAATGAAAAATATTAAAAAAAATATATAACATTAAAAAATATTAATGTTCTCTATACTTTTACATGTTTTAATAATGTAGTGTCATACTCTGTATCATAATTTATTATTGTATCAAAAAAACCAGTGGGTTGTGGCCAACACTAAACTCTCCACTACACAATAAAGCTTCCCTGCTAATATAACACTCCAATATCAATATGAAATCAAATATGTTACTAAACATTGCTAAACATAAAAATTATCCTATATATTTTTCATACAAAATATCGATTAATATAAACATAATTATTGAAAGGATATTTAAGGTTGGCAAACTCTGAATGCAGTTTTGTGAAAATTCTTTTTTATGCATAAATAATTCAAATAAAATGAAAATATCTCAAATTTCCAGGTCGTGAGAGCATTTTTAAAGTTTTAACAGGTGAAATCATAGAGAAATAATTAACTGTTGTCTATGGAAAACTAATCAGCTCTAAGTTTATGTACTTCACACATATGGTATCAATATGAAGTTCATCAGTCATTTGGTTTGGGCTGTACAGAGGACACAAATTTTCAAATTTTTGTACGGCATACGGCATACACACAAAAACATCACGATGAAACTCAAAGTATACACTCTCTACATGATACCCATTGAGAAATTGATGTAAAAAAAATACGCTTAAAAATTGTGAAATCATGACTCTCCACTATTCCATAGTTGGTAGTGGAGAGTAAAAATTATATCCTTTTTGTTCATACTTGATGTATTAATTTTGTATTTTTTACGTCTAAATAAAAGATACTATTATTATTATTATTATTAATGAGTTTCACTACCCGTTCTGAATGTAGTGTCTTTTGAGACAAGACAAGTGTGGGAGAATACACGTATGTGTCGCGCTTCCTTTTATATGGTAATGCACATCCACACACCTGTCGCTTGATACCTGGTATTGATTTGTTTAAATTCATGTTCAATAATCTGTAAATTTTTTGCCATAAAGCAATTTCTTTCAACCAACCGAAACAAAATGAGGTCAATGGTAGGTAGGTACATTCAATTTATAACAAAAAAACAAACAGAAATTCAAATATATAATATTATTACTTTTTTTTTTATAAAAAAATATATCAATATAATAATAACGTCCAGGGTTCGATCCCCGGCAGATGAGAAATTTATATAAAGTAATTTCTCGCTCTAATTTTGAAAAATAAACTCTTGAAGATGTTTTTTAATAGATTTTTAATTATCTCAATAGAGACGAAGTTGGAATATTTATTGTAGGAGAACCGGGAAATCAAGGCACCTACAGGGCTTACGACCTGTCATCGGCTGGTTTACGTGATCACTTTATGCGCTTGCGCAACGTTCACCAATTATGCCTTTTTAATGAGATCCCTATCAATTCAATTTTGAAACTTGTATATATTGTAATACTGAAATTCTTTTCGCTTGAAAATAATGAATTTTTACTACAGCCATCTATGGGTGAAATTATGAACAACAATATTATTATTTTTTATTTATTTTGTTGTAACGCCATCTATTGAGAGAATTGGTTTTTTGTAAATAATGAAAGCTACAATTCTTATATGTGAGGTGACAATGCATTTTTCGCATAGAAGTCACCCCTGAATTGCGTCAGACTTATAAGGTCATTTTTGTCTTATTTACCTACTTGTACCAATGTGTAAGTAATCGAATATATGCATCGAATGCATCTTGAAGATGCATCGAATTACACATTTGGAGCATAGAAATTTGAAAATTGTTTAAAAAAATGGTGATGATATGGCTGTGATGATGATGGTACGCGGGCTGGGTTCGATCCCCAACAGAGAAGGAGTTTATTGAAATTAATATCTCTCGCAAATATTGCTCCTCTGGGCTGGAAAAACCCTATCCTTTTTTTGCTATGAAATATTATTTTTTTTTTGCTTTAATTATAGAATCTTATATATTTTTTCTTTAGATCATTGGTCTGAGAAGACATCTTGCATCTCGGACGATGTCTAGAAAAACCAGTCACAATCTACAAAAGGTTGCTACGCCCCGTACTACCTTATGGTTCTGAATGTTGGGTTTTGAGTAAAAAAGATGAATTGTCTCTACTAGTGTTCGAGAGAAAAATACTCAGAAGGATATTCGGACCTGTGCAGGTAAACGGAGCTTGGAGAATAGGATACAACGATGAGATCTACAATATTTATAATGAGCCCAACATTATAAAGGTGATTAAAATAGGGAAGCTGCGATGGGCAGGACACGTGGAAAGAATGGGCGATGAAAGAGTGCCAAAAAGGGTCCTGCACACAAAGCCACAAGGTAGACGAAACGTTGGTTGACCCAAGCTCCGATGGGTGAATGGCGTGCAGCGGGATGTGGAGGCTGTTGGTGTAAGGGACTGGAGGGGAGTATGTCAGGATAGAGGGAGATAAACATAAGCATGTCAGGATAAGCCCGCCAGTGTACAATATGTACATATATATTGTGTACAGAAAGTTGAATAAATGAAAATAAATGAAAAACTAGATAGTTGGAAGAAATCGCCATATGGCTATAAGTTCGCCACTTGCTCAGAGTGTAAGGAAGTGTGTATCGTTTATTTTTATTTTTTCGCAAACGCCACTCCCGTTCCCGTGTATGTAATATATGAGCACAAACCTATATATGTAAATATAAAAATGAATCCGTTATATTATTGTATATGTATTATGAATACACGTGTATTACTAATAGATATTATCTTTTATTAAGATACATTTATACATAGGTAAGTAGATATGTACTTCACATATTATATAACAACCGGATGGACAAATTACTATAACAATGAATATTATTATAGGTATACATAGTTTGCACAGCCCATCACAAACATTCATTCCTATGACATTAGTATTTTGTATTTGTCATATCATGTGATGAATCACAATTTACTGTCCGTTTTTTAAATACATGCTTATTGGTATAGTAGCAGTTAAATTTATTTATATATATATATATATATATATATATATATATATATATATATATATATATATATATATATATATATATATATATATATATATATATATATATATATATATATATATATATATATATATATATATATATATATATATATATATATATATATATATATATATATATATATATATATATATATATATATATATATATATATATATATATATATATATATATATATATATATATATATATATATATATATATATATATATATATATATATATATATATATATATATATATATATATATATATATATATATATATATATATATATATATATATATATATATATATACTAGCTTTTATGTCCCGCCGTTGGCCAAGAATGTAAATTAGTGAAGGAATAAGCAATCTTTTATATAATATTGTCACAAAAAATATTTGCTAATTCGTAGTATGAAAAGTAGTTTGAAATTTAATTGAGTTTAAGCGATGTAAAATGATCAAGTGATGGCCACAACCCATTTGTTTTTATATATAAGTAGGTACATACAATTTCTGCACGCATGGACTATGGTAAATGGTTTTAAATATGACTGATTATAAAGAGACAACGTTGTAAAGAGTTTGGATTTGGCCACAACCCCTATTTTTATATATTGTCATCGAACGCAAATGTGTTTTAAATATTTAGTAATTTTGGATGATGGGAAATGGCTTAAAAATTAAATAAACAAAAGTACTGAAAAGATTCTAGTGTTGGTCACATACCATTCGTTTTTATATTTTTCGTCAAGTGTGCGTACCTATAGATTATTATATTTTTGCACAATAAAACTGATCTACATTACAGAAGAAGACTTAAATAGTTTTTAATTTGAATATAAACGTTGTGAAGAGTCCAGTAATGGCCACAACCCTGATTTTTTATTATATTGTCATCAAAATCAAATATGTAGTTATTGAAAATTAAGCAATATATGATGATATAATAAATGGTGTAAATTTCGATTGAAAAAAAGTATTGAGAAGATTCTAGTGATGGTCACATCCCATTCGTTTTATGTATTTTCGTCAAGTGTGCATGTTGTTTATAATATTTCTATATAATAGACTATAAGACTTAAAACTAACCCAAAAGACTAAATGAAAAAAAAGAATAAGTATAAGACTATAACAAATAGTTTGTAATAAAAACTGACCCAATGGTCTACATAAAAGATGCAATAGAAGAATTACACAATAGTAAATGTATAATATAAAAAACTGACCAAATGGTCTTCATAAAAGAAGATGAATTGAACTATAGGAAATATTTTATATAAAATTCACCCAACGTCTACATTAAATAAGAAAACGAAGAATTATACTAAAGGAAATAGTTTGCATAAAAACTAACCAAAAGATCTACAAAAAATAAGAAAAAGAAGAATTAGACTATAGAGAGTAGTTAATATAAAAACTGACCCAAAGGTCTACATATTAGAAGAATAATTATACGTCAGGAAATAGATTGTATAAAAACTAACGCAAAGGTCAACATAAAAGAAGATAAAAAAGAATTAGACTAAAGGAAAAGTTTGCATGAAAACTCTCCCTTGGTCTACATAAAAGAGGAAAAATTAGACTATAGGAAGTTAGTTTATACAAAATTCAACAAAGGTCTACATAAAATTAGAAAAAGAAGAAATACGTTATAAGAAATAGTTGGTATCAAAACTGGCCCAGAGGTCTACATAAAATAAGAAGAAAAAGAATTAGATAATAGGAATAAGTTTGTATAAAAACTCACCCAAAGGGCTACATAAAAGAAGAGGAAGAAGATGAATTAGACTATAGGAAATAATTTGTATAAAAACTCACCCAAGGTCTACATAAATTAAGAAAAAGAAAAATTAGACTATAGGAAATAGTTTATTTATGAACTGTCCCAAATGACTTCACAAAAGAAGAGGAAGAAGAATTAAACTGCAAGAAATATTTTGTATAAAAAATCACCCAAAGGTCTACTTAAATAAAAGAACAATTTCACTATAGGCAATAGTTTTTAGATTGAATGACATGTGTATTGTAGTTAACCTAAGATAGTTTAATAATTTTCCTATACGAAATTAGTATATTGTTGGTTTTTAAGTATTATTAGGTATGTAGGTACCTACCTACAATGATGTTCTAAATTAATTCGAATTCGATTTATAACAAATTTTATTTGAATATCAGAATGTGTCCGTTACCATAGTAACCATAGAACATGTAAAAAATATCAAATGGTTTGTAGACATTTTTTGAATAATATGTAGGTACCTACCTACATTGGTTTGTTCGATGCCATAAAAATGAAAATTTTCCGAAATATCAAATATTATATACAAATTATGCAATTTTATTATGCCTATATCTTTACTAATAATTAACAGACTTTTACAATATACGTCTTAAAACTTGCTGTAATGTCTTGTGTTTCATTTTATTATTTCATAATTATATTTATTTCAAAGGTTTATTATTTTCAAGAACATATTCATTCGGTAGGAAAATGAAATATTGTATGAAAATATATTAAAATGGCGGCATTTATGTACAAAACGCTTACTTTAAAAATAAGTTTAACATTAATAATTATACAAAATATTCACCATGTTTTTCACTTAAACGCTAAGTTATACTTGAAAATATATTTTTTTCGTGTAAATACGTACTTCTAACTTTTAAACTAACAGATATTTGCGTGCAAAATGTACACTTTTTTGACAGATATGACTTGGAAAATTTTGTATGAGAAAAATAATTATTGAAATATTTTTAAAATTCAGCATTTTAATCGCATAATTTTTAGCGTGACACTGCATCAGGTATGCTGGTACACGTTCGCACATAAATTAGATTTTTAGATGCTCTTGGTTTTTCAGAAGGCGTGAGACAAACACACACACACACACACACACACACACACACACACACACACACACACACACACACACACACACACACACACACAGACACTAACATTTTGATTGCTTTATTACTTTAGATGTATTTTCATCAAGTGTGCATATCGTTAATAATATTTCTGCACAATAGACTATTAGACTTAAAACTAACCCAAAAGACTAAATAAAAAAGAGAAAAATAAGTATAAGACTATAAGAAATAGTTTGTATAAAAAACTATTCCAATGGTCTACATAAAATAAGTAAAAATACATATACCTAATAGAAGAATTAGACTATTGGAAATAGAAAAGGTCTACAAAAAAGAAGAAGAAGAATATTTAGACTATTGGAAATAGTTTGTATAAATACTGACCAAAAGGTCTACATAAAAGAAAATGAATAAGACTATTGGAAATAGTTTGTATTAAAACTCTCCCAAAAGTCTACGTACTTAAATGAAGAAGAATAATAATTAGACTTAAGGAAATAATTTTTATAAAAAAATGACCCAAATGTATACATAAAAGAAGAAGATGAATTAGACAATAGGAAATAGTTTGTATAAAAACTGCCCTAAAGGTCTACATAAAATTAAGAAGAAAAAGAATTAGACTCCAGGACCTGCCGCTTCAGGCCCTTCAGTACCTCCCGTCCCTTTAATCCCTCATTACGTCCCTTCCCATCAGGCCCTTCAGTACCTTCCGTCCCTTCAGGCAGTTTTATACCTCCCGTCCCTTCAGGCCCTTTAGTGCCTCCCTTCCCTTCATTACATCCCGTCCCATCAGTCGGTTAAGAAAAGTTTAAATCCAGAAACCATCCTGGAAGAACCGCGAAGAGATGAAAGAACCTTCTTTTCCCAGGATGCTCTACTTAATAGGTAAAATGACTAAATACACGAAGAAATAGAAAAAAGTTTAAACCCAGATACCTGCGAAGAGATGGAAGGACAGTTGGACCTTCTTCTCCCAGGATTCTCCAACTTCATAGGTAAAATGACCAAAAATACACGATGAAGAAGAAGAAGAAGAAATAAGTTTAAATCCAGATACCTGCGAAGAGATGGAAGGAAAATTGGACATTCTTCTCCCAGGTTAGTCCACCTTCAAAGGTAAAATGACCAAATAGACGATGAAGAAGAAGAAGAAAAAAGTTTAAATCCAGAAACCTGCGAAGAGATGGAAGGAAAAATGGACCTTCATCTCCCAGGATAGTTCATCTTCATAGGTAAGATGACCAAGTACACGTTGAAGAAAAAGAAGAAAAAAGTTTATATGCAGAACCCGTCCTGGAAGACCTGTGAAGAGATGGAGGGACAATCGTACCTTCTTTTCCCAGGATACTCCCCCTTCATAGGTAAAACGACCAAATACACGAAGAAGAATAAGAAAAAAGTTTAAATCCAAAAACCATCCTGGGCATACGCTCGACAATTCACCAAAGTTTCATTATAATCGGACAAACGGTTGATAAATAAATAAATAAAATAATTTTCCTATAGGAAATCAGTATAGGTATATAATTGTTGATTTGTAAGTAAATAGTATTAGGTAGGTACCTACCTACAACAACATTCTAAATAAATTCGATTCCTAACAAATTTTATTTGAATATCACATTCTTTCTGTAGCCATGGAAACGATTCGAACACGTAAGTAATATCGAATGGTTCGGATACATTTTTTGAATATGTAGGTACCTACATTGGTTTATTCGATGCCATAAAAATGAAAATTGTCAGAAAAATCAAATATTATTTACAAATTATGCAATTTTATTATGCCTATATCTTTACTAATAATAAACACATTTTTACAATATATGTCTTAAAACTTGCTGTAATGTCTTGTGTTTCATTTTATTATTTCATAATTACATTTATTTCAAAGGTTTATTATTTTCAATAACATATTCATTCGGTAGGAAAATGAAATATTGTATGAAAAGATATTAAAATGGCGGCGTTTATGTACAAAAGGCTTACTTTAAAAATAAGTTAAACATTATAATTATACAAAATATTCACCATGTTTTTCACTTAAACGCTAAGTTATACTTGAAAATATATTTTCTTCGTGTAAATACGTACTTCTAACTTTTAAACTAACAGATATTTGCGTGCAAAATGTACACTTTTTTGACAGATACGACTTGGAAAATTTTGTATGAAAAAAATAATTATTGAAATATTTTTAAAATTCAGCATTTTTATCGCATTATTTTTAGCGTGACACTGCATCAGGTATACAGGTACACGTTCGCACATAAATTAGATTTTTAGATGCTCTTGGTTTTTCAGAAGGCGTGAGACAAACACACACACACACATACACACACACATACACTAACATTTTGATTGCTTTATTACTTTAGACTAGCTTTTATGTCCCGCCGTTGGCCAAGAATGTAAAATTGTGAAGGAAAAAGCAATCGTTTTTATAATATTGTCACCCAATTATTTTGCAAAATCGGACTATGAAAAGTGGTTTGAAATATGATTGAATTTGATTGTAAAATGTTCAAGTGATGGCCACAACCCATTATTTTTTATATATTGCTATAAAGTGTGAATGAAGTATAATATACAATTTCTTCACTATTCGAAATGGTTTTAAATATGACTGTTTATCAACATTGTAAAGAGATTGGTTTCAAACAAATTGTAATATGTACTTACCTATTGAATATTTAGTAATTTTGGATGTTGGGATGTGGTTAAAATTTGATTAAACAAATGTACTGAAAAGATCCAGTGTTGGTCACATCCCATTCGTTTTATATTTTTTCATCAAGTGTGCATTATATTTTTGCACAATTAGACTGATGAACTTAAAATTGACACAAAAGTCTACATTAACGAAGAAGAAGAAGACTTAAACTATGGCAAATAATTTGAATATAAACGTTGTGAAGAATTCAGTAATGGCCACAGCTCCCTTTCTTTAAATATTGTCAACGAAATCAAATATATTATGTAGGTGTTAAAAATTATTTAAAATAGGATGATATAAATGGTTTAAATTTGATTATCCAAAAGTATTGAAAAGATTCTAGTGCAGGTTACATCTTCACATCCCACATCCCATTCGTTTTTACATATGTATTTTCATCAAGTGTGCATATCGTTAATAATATTTCTGCTCAATAGACTATTAGACTTAAAACTAACCCAAAAGTCTAAATAAAAAAGAGAAGAATAAGTATAAGACTATAAGAAATAGTTTGTTTAAAAAATCCCAATGGTCTACATAAAATAAGAAAAAATACATAAAAAAAAGAATTAGACTATTGGAAATAGATTGTATAAAAACTGAGCAAAAGGTCTTCATAAAAGAAGAAGAAGATTAATCTATAGGAAATAGTTTGTATTAAAACTGTCCTTAAAGGTCTACATAAAATTAAGAAGAAAAATAATTAGACTCCAGGAGCCGTCGCTTCAGACCCTTCAGTACCTCCCGTCCCATCAGGCCCTTCAGTACATCCCGTCCCTTCAATCCCTCATCACGTCCCTTCCCATCAGGCCCTTCAGTACCTCCCGTCCCTTCAGGCCCTTTAATACCTCCCGTCCCTTCAGGCCCTTTAGTGCCTCCCTTCCCTTCAATTACATCCCGTCCCTTCATTCGGGTAAGAAAAGTTTAAATCCAGAAACCATCCTGGAAGAACCGCGAAGAGATGTAAGCACCGTCTTCTTTTCCCAGGATACTCCACCTTTATAGGTAAAATGACCAAATACACGATGAAGAAGAAGAAGAAAAAATTTTAAATCCAGAAACCGTCCTGGAAGACCTGCGAAAAGATGGAGGGACAGTCGGACCTTCTTTTCCCAGGATATTCCGCTTTCATTGGTAAAATGACCAAATACACGAAGAAGAAGAAGAATAAGAAAAAAGTTTAAATCCAGAAACCACCTCGGGCACACGCTCGACAATTCGCCAAAGTTTCATTGTAATCGGACATACGGTTTAGGAGCACATCGCTTGCATACATTCATACATTCATACATTCATAAATAAATAAATAAAATAATTTTCCGATAGGAAATCAGTATATTGTTGATTTGTAAGTAAATAATAATAGGTAGGTACCTACCTACAACAATGTTCTAAATAAATTCGATTCATAACAAATTTTATTTGAATATCAGAATCTTTCCGTTACCATAGTAACCATTCCAATACGTAAAAAATATCAAATGGTTTGAGACATTTTTTGAATATGTAGGTACCTACATACATTGGATTGTTCGATGCCATAAAAATGAAAATTGTCAGAAAAATCAAATATTATTTACAAATTATGCAATTTTATTATGCCTATATCTTTACTAATAATAAACACATTTTTACAATATATGTCTTAAAACTTGCTGTAATGTCTTGTGTTTCATTTTGTTATTTCATAATTACATTTAATTCAAAGGTTTATTATTTTCAAGAACATATTCATTCGGTAGGAAAATGAAATATTGTATGAAAAGATATTAAAATGGCGGCGTTCATGTACAAAACGCTTACATTAAAAATAAGTTAAACATTATAATTATACAAAATATTCACCATGTTTTTCACTCAAACGCTAAGTTATACTTGAAAATATATTTTTTTCGTGTAAATACGTACTTCTAACTTTTAAACTAACAGATATTTGCGTGCAAAATGTATACTTTTTTGACAGATACGACTTGGAAAATTTTGTATGAAAAAAATAATTATTGAAATATTTTTAAAATTCAGCATTTTTATCGCATTATTTTTAGCGTGACACTGCATCAGGTATACAGGTACACGTTCGCACATAAATTAGATTTTTAGATGCTCTTGGTTTTTCAGAAGGCG
>CAUYVO010000018.1:50000-53473 GCA_963576475.1 Molanna angustata
ATATGGAAAAATAAAATAAAAATTTAAAAGTTGATAACCCCTGACTGAAACAAAAATTTAAAATTCCGAGTATAAAAGTTTTGTAGGCCTGTAACTGTTTATATATTCTGAAATTTTAGGCTCTGTAAATTGAGCGGATCAAAAGTTATAAGGGGGGGACGGACACACACACACAGACACACACACAGACACACAGACACACAGACACACGAAATGTTCTACTCCGAATTCTGAGTAAATCCGTGTATGGAACATATATGCTGCGAAGCCTCTAAGTTGGTGTTTTGGTGTAGAACATTTCGTGTGTCTGTGTGTGTGTGTGTCTGTGTGTCTGTGTGTCTGTGTGTCTGTGTGTGTGTGTGTCTGTGTGTCCCCCCCCCCCTTATAACTTTTGATCCGCTCAATAAACAGAGCCTAAAATTTCAGAATATATAAACAGTTACAGGCCTACAAAACTTTTATACTCGGAATTTTGAATTTTTGTTTCAGTCAGGGGTTATCAACTTTTGAATTTTTATTTTATTTTTCCATATATCTCAGAAACCATAAACGCTAGAACGCTGAAAATTGGTACAAACATAGACAAATACAAAATCTCAAATTAGTTTTTTCAAAAAAATTCCAGGGTTTCTCAAACATTTTTTATTAAGAAAAATATTTTTTTTATGATAAATTTATGAGTTTAACTGCCTATATTTCCAAAACTTTTACAATTATCGAAAAAAGCCGAAACACCCCAACTAGATAATTTAATTTTCTATAAAAAATATCAGCAATGTAGTAGAAGATCTCAATTTTTTTTTAACATTTTTTTAAAAATTGAATTTAGTGACGACATCGCTTCATACATTTTGTATGGCAGTCGCCTATACACAATATGTAAGAAGACTTAATAGTTTGATACTTCGACTCCAAACATACATACATACCATCATGCTATTTGCATATTCTGGGTAGGAAAAAGGATCTTCCTCCATACTATCCTATCTTGACATACATACCTACATATGTTGTATAGAAAACAAAATATCTGAAAATATTCAATAATTTGTATCTATGGGTTTATAGTTTGGTACATATTCTTCAACTATACATACTATCGCTATCGACAGTTGGATCTCATGTGTTACATGCAACTAGTTATAATATATGGTACAATGTATTAATTTTGTCTTCCGACGATCGTTTCGAATTATAAGGTCATAATGAAATGTGGATTATGGGTTTTAAAGTCTACCAGTTTATTATGGGCCTTATTAGTCAAAATGAATAATCCATTTGTCGATTTGTTCAGGAGAACTTTGTTCTCTTAACATATCGACAATGTATCAAGCCAGAATACGCGAGAATTGTAGGGAGAGGTCTACTTTTTTCACGGCTTTTCCAACTTTGAAGTCAAAAAACACCAACTTAGAGGCTTCGCAGCATATATGTTCCATACACGGATTTACTCAGAATTCGGAGTAGAACATTTCGTGTGTCTGTGTGTGTGTGTGTCTGTGTGTGTGTCTGTGTGTCTGTGTGTGTGTGTGTCTGTGTGTCCCCCCCCCCCTTATAACTTTTGATCCGCTCAATTTACAGAGCCTAAAATTTCAGAATATATAAACAGTTACAGGCCTACAAAACTTTTATACTCGGAATTTTGAATTTTTGTTTCAGTCAGGGGTTATCAACTTTTGAATTTTTATTTTATTTTTCCATATATCTCAGAAACCATAAACGGTAGAACGCTGAAAATTGGTACAAACATAGACAAATACAAAATCTCAAATTAATTTTTTCAAAAAAATTCCAGGGTTTCTCAAACATTTTTTATTAAGAAAAATATTTTTTTTATGATAAATTTATGAGTTTAACTGCCTATATTTCCAAAACTTTTACAATTATCGAAAAAAGCCGAAACACCCCAACTAGATAATTTAATTTTCTATAAAAAATATTAACATTGTAGTAGAAGATCTCAATTTTTTTTTAACAATTTTTTTAAAAATTGAATTTAGTGACGACATCGCTTCATACATTTTGTATGGCAGTCGCCTATACACAATATGTAAGAAGACTTAATAGTTTGTTACTTCATCTCCAAACATACATACATACCATCATGCAATTTGCATATTCTGGGTAGGAAAAAGGATCTTCTTCCATACTATCCTATCTTGACATACATACCTACATATTTTGTATAGAAAACAAAATATCTGAAAATATTCAATAATTTGTATCTATGGGTTTATAGTTTGGTACATATTCTTCAACTATACATACTATCGCTATCGACAGTTGGATCTCATGTGTTACATGCAACTAGTTTATTGAAACGATATGCGTTCATATTTTTTTTTAATTACTGAATTATACCTACTGGAAGCTTAAAAACGGCTCATAATCTATGGTGTATACGAGAAACAATCAATGCCAAAAATTTTAAAAGTTAAATATTTTATCCAACTGTCGATTTGTTCAGGAGAACTTTGTTCTCTTAACATATCGACAATGTATCAAGCCAGAATACGCGAGAATTGTATGGAGAGGTCTACTTTTTTCACGGCTTTTCCAACTTTGAAGTCAAAAAACACCAACTTAGAGGCTTCGCAGCATATATGTTCCATACACGGATTTAATCAGAATTCGGAGTAGAACATTTCGTGTGTCTGTGTGTGTGTGTGTCTGTGTGTCTGTGTGTCCGTCCCCCCCTTATAACTTTTGATCCGCTCAATTTACAGAGCCCAAAATTTCAGAATATATAAACAGTTACAGGCCTACAAAACTTTTATACTCGGAATTTTGAATTTTTGTTTCAGTCAGGGGTTATCAACTTTTGAATTTTTATTTTATTTTTCCATATATCTCAGAAACCATAAACGGTAGAACGCTGAAAATTGGTACAAACATATACAAATACAAAATCTCAAATAAGTTTTTTCAAAAAAATTCCAGGGTTTCTCAAACATTTTTTATTAAGAAAAATATTTTTTTTATGATAAATTTATGAGTTTAACTGCCTATATTTCCAAAACTTTTACAATTATCGAAAAAAGCCGAAACACCCCAACTAGATAATTTAATTTTCTATAAAAAATATTAACATTGTAGTAGAAGATCTCAATTTTTTTTTAACAATTTTTTTTAAAATTGAATTTAGTGACGACATCGCTTCATACATTTTGTATGGCAGTCGCCTATACACAATATGTAAGAAGACTTAATAGTTTCATACTTCATCTCCAAACATACATACATACCATCATGCTATTTGCATATTCTGGGTAGGAAAAAGGATCTTCCTCCATACTATCCTATCTTGACATACATACCTACATATGTTGTATAGAAAACAAAATATCTGAAAATATTCAATAATTTGTATCTATGGGTTTATAGTTTGGTACATATTCTTCAACTATACATACTATCGCTATCGACAGTTGGATCTCATGTGTTACATGCAACTAGTTTAAAAAAATATATTT
>CAUYVO010000019.1:0-85832 GCA_963576475.1 Molanna angustata
GGTGCAACGGCAACAGGTGCAAGGAATAATGGGGTACCAAAAATAAGTAAAACATTCACTAAAAAAATGGAGTAGCGTGAAATCTGCCTGCGACCATAATATTCATCAATCTCGAACTAACGATGTCGTATACGTCATATTAACACTTTCGCACGATTTTGAATCATTCAAGATTTTGACGAGTAGTATAGGAGAAATAACATAAAATTTTCATAAAAAGGTTGATGATAGAATAGCTTGAATATCAATTGAAATTGCCCAAATACTAAATATACATACATACATACCATCACGCCATATCCCTCACGGGGTAGGCACAGAGAACCGAACGCCACTTACTTCTATCTTGACATACATTCATCGCCTCTTCAACATTCATACATCGTTTTATACATGTTCGTCTGTTTGTCATGTTTCTAACATTTCCGTCTTTCAAAATACCGTTCACATGGACGTGCCATCCCTTCCTTGGGCGGCCCCGACCTCTTATTCCTAAATAATGCCATCATATTTCAATACTAAATATCCAAAAATAATTCTGAGAAATAATATTCAATAATATACCTACACGCTATACAAACTGGTTCGAGGATTGTCTTTGCAATGCATCTTAATATAAGACAAATAAACATTTCTCTTTTATATTTAATTTTAGAGGAGAAAACTTGTTTTTATTACATTTGATTTTGATTTACATTTGATTTGTGACTCAAGTCAAATATTATAATATTGTTATACCTATACTTACTGAGTATGTACGATGGTCCAGACCATTGAACAAACTTTAATGTTAAACTGCTACATGTCATAGCAAATTGACAACAACGGGTGTGCATATTATGATAAATATAATAATGCTAGAATAATGTCAAAATTTACTTTATCGGTTTATACTTTTATATTAAGATATATGTATGTATGTAACTATGTAAATATTGTAATTTGTTGTGTTGTGATGTCTGGTGTCCGCTCTAATATTTGTTTGTAAATGATACAATAATTATGTAAAACCGAAATGTTAAATATTTGGTTTGGTAAAATTGTAAACTGCTAGCCCTTGAACAGGGTTACCTAGTTGGGCAGCAGTAATCTTAATAATAGTCGTTTTTTATAAAGGTAAAGAAAAAGTTATATTTATGTGTTGAATTTTTATGTTGAATCATCGTTATCAGAAAGTAGGTAATACATAATATGTATAAACGTTGATGGAGCGTCGATTTCAAGAAGGGCTTTTTAACCTAGAGCACAAGGCGCTCAAAACCGTAGATCCGGACCTGGTTACTGTCATTTTTTGCGTTTGAAAATTTGTTTAAGACGAAAGGGCTCATTGTGTCACATTCTCTCACAAAAAGCAGACACTTCTTTTGAATACAGTAAAAAATGCTAAAAAGTATGTCAAACCTTAAAAAAATCTATATTGACCGTGCTACATATATTAGTGAAGACAATAAACATTCTGAAATTATGCGAATGTGATTTATAATCTAAACCTGAAAAGCATCTTCTGGAAAAGGTATGTCACGTTTGTTATATATTATTTCAATTTGTTTTGCTTTTATTTAGTTTTGATGTATATTAAACAATATTAGAAATGTTACAATAAATTAAATTAAGAAAGTAAATTCTAGTAGTAAAGTATAATAATAATAATAATAATAAATGTGTATTTTAGAAACCACCAGGTTAATAATATACATAAATTTTAAATTTTGTACATTATTTAGTAAGTTATTTTTTATATGTTTTTACATCAAAATAAATGTTTCTAATAGTACTACTAGTTGTATGAAAAATGATTCCTTGTCTGCTTTTTGTTTGTTATAGTCAATATTTTACTGTCATACTTTTAAGTACGTATGTTTAAAAAATGAATGAATAAAAAATGTTTGGTTTATTAAAATGTATACGTGAAAGATGTAGTTTATATATTTTATACAAATTATGTATTTTATATCACACATAATAGCTGACTTTAATTAAATATGTATTCGTACATTAAATTAAATTAAAATCATAATAATGGTGTATTGTAAAAAACTTAAAAAATAACTTAAAAATACCAGCAATGTAAAAAAATACATTTCCGGTATTTTTGTTATTATTTATATTTTAGTATCATACATACATTGTCAAATACCTACTTATATTAAAAAAAATGTATGAATGACAAATGTTTGGTTTGGTTTTAGAGACATGAGCTCTCTGGGAGGGATCTCACACTCAGGTCGTTTGGATCACAGAGTAACAACTCCCTACAGGAGTTGGACAGAGTCAACAAAATGGCTTACCATGACCGATGCTTTGGTGTGAGCGGTCCAATTAAGTGGAATACACTGACTCCAGATCTACGCGGTGCTCAAAGGAAGAGCATTGTCGCTAAAAAACTGAAAATAACGCTAAAACGCATTTTCGCTAAAAAAAATTGAAATATTTCGTAGTGCAACACATAACTAAACTATCAGCGCCCTTGGAACGATCTTGAATCATTAAACGGCGCTATATGAAATCAATTATTATTTTTTTTATTTATTTATTTAAGATTTGGTACACGGTTAATATACAATACACATATTGATGCTATTTTGTTTTAATGCTTTTTGTATTGATGTTTTATTTTTGTGTACCTATAGTCATAATATTGTTAATTTTTATATTTTGTATGTCTTTATGTAATTGAATCGCTCTTTATGTACCAACTCACTTTCTCAGCACAAGCGTTTGATGCTTTTTGGGAAAGAGAAAAAAAACAGTGTACGAATTCAAATAATTGTTGTATATTATATTGTTTTATTGAATAAATAAATAAAAAAAAAACATTTACATAATATCAAAACAAAGAAACCGTGCACACAAAAATCCCACAAGGCAAAGCCTGTCTGTGGGTATACCTATTAAAAATATAGATAAAATTATTTTTTTAATAACATTAGATTACGATATAAAATAAAAATATAGCAAAAATAACTTATAGATATAAAATTATTATTTGTTCATTAAAATACATACTTGACAGAATTATTTTATATTTTTTATGTATATAATAATACATAATAGCTGATTTTGATATCTGTTTGTACATTCAATTAAATTAAAATAATTATAATGGTGTTTTCTAAAAAAAATCTTAAGTTTCCTTGTCGGTATTTTTTTGTCAATCTTTTGCTGTTATACTTTGTCAAGTACCTACGTATATGTACGTTTATAGTGTATATTAAATACTGTCATACTTTGTCAAGTACTGTCATACGTACGTACGTAGATTTAATATATGTTTGTACATTAATTTAAATTAAAACAATAGTAATGGTGTACCTATTGTAAAGAAATTCTATATTTTCCTTGCAATTTGTTTTTGTTAATACTTTACTGTCATACTTTGTTAAGTACATATTATGATAAATAAGTGTTTGATTTATTGAAATACATAATTGACAAAATTAGTTTATATCTCCCTCTACACAAGCTATAGCTTTAAGAGGGAGGTGATATTGTATGTAAATTAATTAATGTATATAAACCATGTATTATTGTATATTATGTATATTATGTTTTAGATAGATACACACATCCTCCCTCTACACAAGCTATAGCTTTAAGAGGGAGGTGATATTGTATGTAAATTAATTAATGTATATAAACCATGTATTATTGTATATTATGTATATTATGTTTTAGATAGATACACACATCCTCCCTCTACACAAGCTATAGCTTTAAGAGGGAGGTGATATTGTATGTAAATTAATTAATGATAGGTACACACATCCTCCCTCTACACAAGCTATAGCTTTAAGAGGGAGGTGATATTGTATGTAAATTAATTAATGTATATAAACCATGTATTATTGTACATTATGTATAGTATGTTTTAGATAGGTACACACATCCTCCCTCTACACAAGCTATAGCTTTAAGAGGGAGGTGATATTGTATGTAAATTAATTAATGTATATAAACCATGTATTATTGTATATTATGTATATTATGTTTTAGATAGGTACACACATCCTCCCTCTACACAAGCTATAGCTTTAAGAGGGAGGTGATATTTTATGTAAATTAATTAATGTATATAAACCATGTATTATTGTACATTATGTATAGTATGTTTTAGATAGGTACACACATCCTCCCTCTACACAAGCTATAGCTTTAAGAGGGAGGTGATATTGTATGTAAATTAATTAATGTATATAAACCATGTATTATTGTATATTATGTATATTATGTTTTAGATAGGTACACACATCCTCCCTCTACACAAGCTATAGCTTTAAGAGGGAGGTGATATTGTATGTAAATTAATTAATGTATATAAACCATGTATTATTGTATATTATGTATATTATGTTTTAGATAGGTACACACATCCTCCCTCTACACAAGCTATAGCTTTAAGAGGGAGGTGATATTGTATGTAAATTAATTAATGTATATAAACCATGTATTATTGTATATTATGTATATTATGTTTAAGATAGGTACACACATCCTCCCTCTACACAAGCTATAGCTTTAAGAGGGAGGTGATATTGTATGTAAATTAATTAATGTATATAAACCATGTATTATTGTATATTATGTATATTATGTTTTAGATAGGTACACACATCCTCCCTCTACACAAGCTATAGCTTTAAGAGGGAGGTGATATTGTATGTAAATTAATTAATGTATATAAACCATGTATTATTGTATATTATGTATATTATGTTTTAGATAGGTACACACATCCTCCCTCTACACAAGCTATAGCTTTAAGAGGGAGGTGATATTGTATGTAAATTAATTAATGTATATAAACCATGTATTATTGTATATTATGTATATTATGTTTTAGATAGGTACACACATCCTCCCTCTACACAAGCTATAGCTTTAAGAGGGAGGTGATATTGTATGTAAATTAATTAATGTATATAAACCATGTATTATTGTACATTATGTATAGTATGTTTTAGATAGGTACACACATCCTCCCTCTACACAAGCTATAGCTTTAAGAGGGAGGTGATATTGTATGTAAATTAATTAATGTATATAAACCATGTATTATTGTATATTATGTATATTATGTTTTAGATAGGTACACACATCCTCCCTCTACACAAGCTATAGCTTTAAGAGGGAGGTGATATTGTATGTAAATTAATTAATGTATATAAACCATGTATTATTGTATATTATGTATATTATGTTTTAGATAGGTACACACATCCTCCCTCTACACAAGCTATAGCTTTAAGAGGGAGGTGATATTGTATGTAAATTAATTAATGTATATAAACCATGTATTATTGTATATTATGTATATTATGTTTTAGATATGTACACACATCCTCCCTCTACACAAGCTATAGCTTTAAGAGGGAGGTGATATTGTATGTAAATTAATTAATGTATATAAACCATGTATTATTGTACATTATGTATAGTATGTTTTAGATAGGTACACACATCCTCCCTCTACACAAGCTATAGCTTTAAGAGGGAGGTGATATTGTATGTAAATTAATTAATGTATATAAACCATGTATTATTGTATATTATGTATATTATGTTTTAGATAGGTACACACATCCTCCCTCTACACAAGCTATAGCTTTAAGAGGGAGGTGATATTGTATGTAAATTAATTAATGTATATAAACCATGTATTATTGTATATTATGTATATTATGTTTTAGATAGGTACACACATCCTCCCTCTACACAAGCTATAGCTTTAAGAGGGAGGTGATATTGTATGTAAATTAATTAATGTATATAAACCATGTATTATTGTATATTATGTATAGTATGTTTTAGATAGGTACACACATCCTCCCTCTACACAAGCTATAGCTTTAAGAGGGAGGTGATATTGTATGTAAATTAATTAATGTATATAAACCATGTATTATTGTATATTATGTATAGTATGTTTTAGATAGATACACACATCCTCCCTCTACACAAGCTATAGCTTTAAGAGGGAGGTGATATTGTATGTAAATTAATTAATGTATATAAACCATGTATTATTGTATATTATGTATATTATGTTTTTGAATAAAGAAAATAAATAAAATAAATAAATATTTTATGTAAATCATGATTTTTTTATCACATACTAGTGGACATTGATTTAATATGTGTTTGTACATGTATTTAAATTAAAGTAATAATAATTGTGTATTGTAAAGAAATTCTACAAATTTTCCTTGCCGGTTGTTTTTTATAAATGTTTTACTGTCATACTTAGTTAAGTAGGTACATATGATAATTAAATGTATGAATAATAAATGTTTGGTTTATTAAAATACATACTTGACAGAATTAGCTTATATATTTTAGGTAAATAATTATTTTTTTATCATCTACTAGCGGACTTTGATTTAATGTATGTATGTACATTAATTTTTATTGAAATAATAGTAATGTTGCTAGAAATATAAAATTATTATTGTTGTAAATGAGCATTTCAGGGATAGTACGAATAACTTTGTTTTGATTTAAGAAATCGAAGTCATATTAATTTGACTAAAGTGGAGGATGTTGATGTATCTTAGAAGATTCTTTGCTAAAGATACAAAACAATGATTATTGTAGAATAAAATGTTTTGTATATAGACGCTAAAAAGATAATATTGTTCAGCATGCATTTTTATCAGTTTCACATAAATATTAATTTTCTGCAACTTCTTTCTTGTACAATTTATTGAAATATTTTTATTTTAAATTAATTGAGGAAAGATTAATATTGTGTACCTTCATCTCTCAAATTAATAATTATAATGTGTACAATTTTATGAAGCTCAATTTTATAAATTACAATTTTTGTGTTTGGCGTTTCACTCTACACCAATCCTGATCACATACATCTATATACTGTACTAAATTTTTAAGAAAACTAATATCATTTTTTTACATTTTAATTTCACAAGTCACGTCTTCCGTTTATAGAAACTTGGGTTGGCAGAAACCCACTTACAAACACCTTAAAAGTTAAAAAAAATTATGTCTTACAAAGTTAGAAATTGTTAGGTCCAATGATAAATTGGTCAATAATAATAGGTACATGAAATACGAGTCCTAATTTCAGAAAAAAAAATTGAGTTCAGTTCTCTATAAATTTACAGGTAGATGAGATATACGCTAATCCATTTCGACCTCTACACAGGCTGAGGTCGACGTGAAGTATTTTCACAAATGTTATTTTTTAGCAGATAATTTGTTGATCATTATTATATTAATAGTCCTTAGAATTTTTCTAAAAATTAATTAAATAAACAATTTTATAATGGGATTTTGAAAATATTATCTTTTTACGAATCCTTTTGACAAAAAAGGAAGAAATTAAATAACAATAAAATAAATTTACATGAAATTCGGTATTTTCTAAAAAAAAAACATTTCAACTTCGCCATGAAAAGATGTATACCAAACCCTTAAAAAAAGATTTGAGGAATAATAAAATGTATACTAAGAGAAAGCAAAGCAAATAAGAAATACATAAACAAAAATCAAACAAAACATTAAATAAAAACAATCAATGAAATAAAAAAATAAAGAAATAGTTATTCATATTAAGAAAAAAACTTATTATTAATCATAAATAACACATTTGAGATATTCTATTAGTCATATATTCAGCACTAATCACCATATAAAATTAGAAAAAATCAAACAATTTGATAACACCTTGCTGGAACGAAAATTAAAAACCATGTACATATAAAATATTTTTAGAAATAATGAATTTTTTCCAGCTGAAGTTGTAAGATAGGTGCAAAAAGCGAAACAAAATAATATATAAGTAGAAAAACACAAATTAATTTAACAACGGATAGATTCAGAGTGCACATAACATATAAAAATTAAATATACGCATGAAGTAAAGCCATTGTTTTAAAGCTGCTGTATAAGATGGAACAAGCTTAGGTCAATGTAGAGCACAGAAGACATGATTGATGGAATTTATATTCCTAGACACCGATGTGTGGTCTCATATATATTGTGATTTAAATATGTGAGTATAAATTCCGACAAAAAATATTTTTTGTCGGAATTTATATCACATATAGTATGAAAAAAATATGTAGTTATGGATTCCGTCAAAAAATATTTTTTCAGTAAATGACCTATGAATGTGTCTATCAATTTTTTTACCGCTCGTCAAAAATCTCGTGGGACTAAGTTGGCCACAGAAGAAATGATTGACGGAAATTTTCGTTCTATGCACCGATGTATGGTATCACATATAATAAGAAAAAAACATGTAGTTATGGATTCCGACAAAAAATACTTTTTCAGTAAATGACCTATGAATGTGTCTATAAATTTTTTTACCGCTGGTCAAAAATCTCGTGGGACTAGGTTGGCCACAGAAGAAATAATTGACGGAAATTTTCGTTCTATGCACCGATGTATGGTATCACATATAGTATGAAAAAAATATGTAGTTATGGATTCCGACAAAAAATATTTTTTCAGTTAATGACTTATGAATGTGTCTATCAATTTTTTTACCGCTCGTCAAAAATCTCGTGGGACTAGGTTGGCCACAGAAGAAATGATTGACGGAAATTTTCGTTCTATGCACCGATGTATGGTATCACATATAGTATGAAAAAAATATGTAGTTATGGATTCCGACAAAAAATATTTTTTCAGTTAATGACTTATGAATGTGTCTATCAATTTTTTTACCGCTCGTCAAAAATCTCGTGGGACTAAGTTGGCCACAGAAGAAATGATTGACGGAAATTTTCGTTTTATGCACCGATGTATGGTATCACATAAAGTATGAAAAAAATATGTAGTTATGGATTCCGACAAAAAATATTTTTACAGTAAATGAACTATGCATATATCTATCAATTTTTTAACCGCTCGTCAAAAATCTCGTGGGACTAAGTTGGCCACAGAAGAAATGATTGACGGAAATTTTCGTTCTATGCACCGATGTATGGTATCACATATAGTATGAAAAAAATATGTAGTTATGGATTCCAACAAAAAATATTTTTACAGTAAATGACCTATGCATATATCTATCAATTTTTTAACCGCTCGTCAAAAATCTCGTGGGACTAAGTTGGCCACAGAAGAAATGATTGACGGAATTTTTCGTTCTATGCACCGATGTATGGTATCACATATAGTATGAAAAAAATACGTAGTTATGGATTCCGACAAAAAATATTTTTAAAGTAAATGACCTATAAATGTATCTATCAATTTTTTAACCGCTCGTCAAAAATCTTGTGGGACTAAGTTGGCCACAGAAGAAATGATTGACGGAATTTTTCGTTCTATGCACCGATGTACGGTATCACATTTAGTATGAAAAAAAAATGTAGTTATGGATTCCGACAAAAAATATTTTTTCAGTATATGACCTATGAATGTATCTATCAATTTTTTAACCGTTCGTCAAAAATCTCGTGGGACTAAGTTGGCCACAGAAGAAATGATTGACGGAAATTTTTTTCATATTCACCGATGTATGGTATCATATATAGTATGAAAAAAATATGTAGTTATAGATTCCGACAAAAAATATTTTTTTTAGTAAATGACCTATGAATGTATCTATCAATTTTTTAACCGCTCGTCAAAAATCTCGTGGGACTAAGTTGGCCACAGAAGAAATGATTGACGGAAATTTTCGTTCTATTCACCGATGTATGGTATCACATATAGTATGAAAAAAATATGTAGTTATGGATTCCGACAAAAAATATTTTTACAGTAAATGAATTATGCATATATCTATCAATTTTTTAACCGCTCGTCAAAAATCTCGTGGGACTAAGTTGGCCACAGAAGAAATGATTGACGGAAATTTTCGTTCTATGCACCGATGTATGGTATCACATATAGTATGAAAAAAATATGTAGTTATGGATTCCGACAAAAAATATTTTTACAGTAAATGACCTATGCATATATCTATCAATTTTTTAACCGCTCGTCAAAAATCTTGTGGGACTAAGTTGGCCACAGAAGAAATGATTGACGGAATTTTTCGTTCTATGCACCGATGTATGGTATCACATTTAGTATGAAAAAAAAATGTAGTTATGGATTCCGACAAAACATATTTTTACAGTAAATGACCTATGAATGTATCTATCAATTTTTTAACCGCTCGTCAAAAATCTTGTGGGACTAAGTTGGCCACAGAAGAAATGATTGACGGAAATTTTCGTTCTATGCACCGATGTATGGTATCACATATAGTATGAAAAAAATATGTAGTTATGGATTCCGACAAAAAATATTTTTACAGTAAATGACCTATAAATGTATCTATCAATTTTTTAACCGCTCGTCAAAAATCTTGTGGAACTAAGTTGGCCACAGAAGAAATGATTGACGGAATTTTTCGTTCTATGCACCGATGTATGGTATCACATTTAGTATGAAAAAAATATGTTGTTATGGTTTCCGACAAAAAATATTTTTACAGTAAATGACCTATGCATATATCTATCAATTTTTTAACCGCTCGTCAAAAATCTTGTGGGACTAAGTTGGCCACAGAAGAAATGATTGACGGAATTTTTCGTTCTATGCACCGATGTATGGTATCACATTTAGTATGAAAAAAAAATGTAGTTATGGATTCCGACAAAAAATATTTTTACAGTAAATGACCTATAAATGTATCTATCAATTTTTTTACCGCTCGTCAAAAATCTTGTGGGACTAAGTTGGCCACAGAAGAAATGATTGACGGAATTTTTCGTTCTATGCACCGATGTATGGTATCACATATAGTATGAAAAAAATATGTAGTTATGGATTCCGACAAAAAATATTTTTACAGTAAATGACCTAGGAATGTATCTATCAATTTTTTAACCGCTCGTCAAAAATCTTGTGGGACTAAGTTGGCCACAGAAGAAATGATTGACGGAATTTTTCGTTCTATGCACCGATGTATGGTATCACATATAGTATGAAAAAAATATGTAGTTATGGATTCCGTCAAAAAATATTTTTTCAGTAAATGACCTATGAATGTGTCTATCAATTTTTTTACCGCTCGTCAAAAATCTCGTGGGACTAAGTTGGCCACAGAAGAAATGATTGACGGAAATTTTCGTTCTATGCACCGATGTATGGTATCACATATAATAAGAAAAAAACATGTAGTTATGGATTCCGACAAAAAATACTTTTTCAGTAAATGACCTATGAATGTGTCTATAAATTTTTTTACCGCTGGTCAAAAATCTCGTGGGACTAGGTTGGCCACAGAAGAAATAATTGACGGAAATTTTCGTTCTATGCACCGATGTATGGTATCACATATAGTATGAAAAAAATATGTAGTTATGGATTCCGACAAAAAATATTTTTTCAGTTAATGACTTATGAATGTGTCTATCAATTTTTTTACCGCTCGTCAAAAATCTCGTGGGACTAGGTTGGCCACAGAAGAAATGATTGACGGAAATTTTCGTTCTATGCACCGATGTATGGTATCACATATAGTATGAAAAAAATATGTAGTTATGGATTCCGACAAAAAATATTTTTTCAGATAATGACTTATGAATGTGTCTATCAATTTTTTTACCGCTCGTCAAAAATCTCGTGGGACTAAGTTGGCCACAGAAGAAATGATTGACGGAAATTTTCGTTTTATGCACCGATGTATGGTATCACATAAAGTATGAAAAAAATATGTAGTTATGGATTCCGACAAAAAATATTTTTACAGTAAATGAACTATGCATATATCTATCAATTTTTTAACCGCTCGTCAAAAATCTCGTGGGACTAAGTTGGCCACAGAAGAAATGATTGACGGAAATTTTCGTTCTATGCACCGATGTATGGTATCACATATAGTATGAAAAAAATATGTAGTTATGGATTCCAACAAAAAATATTTTTACAGTAAATGACCTATGCATATATCTATCAATTTTTTAACCGCTCGTCAAAAATCTCGTGGGACTAAGTTGGCCACAGAAGAAATGATTGACGGAATTTTTCGTTCTATGCACCGATGTATGGTATCACATATAGTATGAAAAAAATACGTAGTTATGGATTCCGACAAAAAATATTTTTACAGTAAATGACCTATAAATGTATCTATCAATTTTTTAACCGCTCGTCAAAAATCTTGTGGGACTAAGTTGGCCACAGAAGAAATGATTGACGGAATTTTTCGTTCTATGCACCGATGTACGGTATCACATTTAGTATGAAAAAAAAATGTAGTTATGGATTCCGACAAAAAATATTTTTTCAGTAAATGACCTATGAATGTATCTTTCGCGCTAGGTTGGGAATTGGATTTTAATGTTAATTTATTTATTTACAGAAGGGTGCTCCGGTCTAGAAAGGCACTAGGTGGTAACCTGTCGCCTGTTCCCCAAATCCAACGCGAAATGATGTCGCGTGTGTACTCGATCCTGCTGTGCGTAACTCGGTAATTAGTTGCAAGCTAATTAAAGAACGTTACACAGCAGAATGAGGTACCCACGCCACACCATAAAACATTTATAAATTTATCATATGAAATATAAATTAATTGATATTACAGACAGGTATTAAAATAGTTTGAATTTGACTTACGTGTTTATTTGATAGTTTGACTCTAATTATAATTCAAGATTGGTATATACTTCAATAATTGACTATTAAATAATTTAAATAAAATAGATCGATGAATGCGCGGAATCGAAATGTGAGTCGGGCAGAGTGACGATCTACCGCTGGCCTTGGTTAAACTGAACGACGGGAACGCGATGTGCAGGATCTTAAATAGCCGGCTGACGTCCCCCTACTCCTTGAAGTGGGTGGTCAACTCGGCTGGTTGCACCCGCTACATCACCCCCCTGCCAGCTGGATAGCGCCACCCTGGTCCGTTCCTCAGCATTTCCTCTGATTGTCTGTAACAATGACATGTGTTTTTTTTTAAATACAAAGAAATTTTATATTGGTTACCTGAAATGGCATTACATATATATATATATAGCAGTTTATTTTACTAATAAAAATTTAGAGGTCATATATTTATCATGTTCTTATTTCTATACTTATACATTTCTAAAAAAAAATATTGTTTATATTAACTTGTTCAATGTACTTTTTTATATGTACTGTAATTTGAACAAGAAGATAAAATTACAATTAAATTTACATTTCTATACAGCATTTTCTTAGTATACAGCATTTTCTTATTTTGATTTGGTCAAGTTGGAATTTTATAAGATTTTATATTCAAATATTAGTTGCATATTGACCAAATTTTTTATCTATATTGAATACATATTACAATTACACAAAAATTAAAAATAGAAATTATTCAGGTTATAAAAATGATTAAAAATTACTCAGCTTAGAAATATTTGTAGCTGGTGAATCGCTCCGGGAAATATACTCGTCTTCCGGCTCTAGTGGTTGTATGTGGTTGCCGTTCTGGGGTGGCATCTGGAGTGTCATCTGAAGTGTCATCTGGCGTAGTGGCTTGGTGCGTCTGTGGCGTGGACGTCCATCTCTGTTCTGTAGAGGTGGTGTGTCTACTGCTTGGTTCTACGCCGTAGTCTGTGTTCTCGTTCAGGAAGAATGCTGGTTTGAGTCTGTCCAATGATACTTGTTTGTATTGTTTCAAAGGTGTTACAGTGTGGCGATGAATTTTCGAAGTTTGGCATTCGATGCAGTTGTTCACAACATTTTTTACTGTTTTGTCAATGTTGGGCCAAATATATTTATGTTTTAATAACTTTGCTGTTGTTTTTACTCCGGGGTGACTTAATTTATGTACTGATATTATTACTTCTTCTCGCATTGTGATTGGTACATATGGTCGTAACGTGTTGGTTGAGATGTCACACCATAACATTTTGTTAGTGTTAGGTATTGAGATTTTCTTTAGTGATAGAGATGAATTTTCCTGCATTTTCTTGAGCTCTTTGTCTGTGAGTTGTTCTCTTGCCATTTTAATATAGTCGATGTTTGATGTTATTTCTATCTCTTCGATTCTTGATAGAGTATCTGCGACTATGTTTTCTTCGCCTGATATGTGTTTGATGCGCGTGGTGAATTGACTTATATAATCCAGCTGTCTTTCTTGTCTAGGAGAGTTGAGCTTGATTTTATTAAAGGCGAAAATTAACGGTTTGTGGTCGGTGATTATTACAAAGTTTCTTCCTTCTATTTGTGGTCTGAAATATTTAATCGCCTCGTAGATGGCGGTGAGTTCTCGGTCATACGTACTGTACTTTTCTTGTGCGCTATTAAATTTTCTAGAGAAAAATGATATAGGTTGCCAGCTGTTATCCGTTTTTTGTTGAAGTGCTGCGCCCATGGCGTGATCTGATGCGTCGACCATTATTGCTATCTCTGCCGAGGAGTTTATGTGTACGAGTAGTGCGGCTTGTGTCAAATCTTGCTTACATTTGTCGAACGCTTTTTTTAATTCAGTTGTCCATTGTAGTTTTCTTTTATCATTTTTGGTGTACCCTTTTAATTGGTCGAATAATATTTTTTGCGTTTCGGCTGCGTTTGGCAAAAATTTTCTATAAAAATTTAGCATGCCCATGAAACGTCGGAGTCCTTTTGCGTCCTTTGGGGGTTCAATTTTTATTATTGCTTCCACTTTTTCTGGTATTGGTGTACTTCCGTTTTTGTTGATTCGGTAACCCAAAAAGTGTACTTCTTCTACGCCGAATTTGCATTTATCCTGGTTGATAATTAATCCGTTTTCGGATAATCTTTCGAAAAGTTTGTCGAGATGCTTCTCATGCTCGTTTATGTTTCTGGAGGCGACCAGAATGTCATCAATGTACGTGAAGACGTGTTCTAGGTCCCTTGTTATGTTATGTATATGTCGTTGAAATGTTTGTGCGGCGTTGGACAGTCCTGGTGGCATTTTCGTGAATTCATACAGTCCAAATGGCGTTAGTAGGGCGGTTTTTTGGATGTCTTCTTCTTCCATGTTTATTTGGTTATATGCTCTTGAGAGGTCTATTTTAGTGAATATTTTTGCATCGTGTAGTTTATGTGAGAAGTCTTGAAGTTGTGGAATCGGGTACTTGTCCGGTTTTGTTATTGAATTTAGGCGTCGGTAATCTCCACACATTCTATAATTTCCATCTGGCTTTTTTACCATATGCAAAGGGCTTGACCAATTGCTTTTCGAAGGGCGACATATTCCCTGTTCGATCATATATGCGAATTCCTTTTTTGCTATTTCTAATTGTAATGGGTTGAGCCTTCTCATTTTGGTTGTGACGGGTGGTCCTCTGGTTTGAATGTGATGAGTAATATTTGTTTTTGATCCTTTTTGTGCCATATCTGCTCTTGTTAAACTTGGGTATTTTCGTATAATTTTTTGGAATTTTGATGTTGACTGTACCGTTGCTATGTCTATAACACTTGTTCTATAGACGGTTCCTTTGCTTGTCAACCCTGTTTTTTTATCAATGAGTAATTTTCTTTTTAAGTCCACCAATATATCATAATTGGTTAAGAAATCTGCCCCTATGATCGGCTTGGTTACGTCGGCGACTATAAATTTCCATTTGTGATTCCGGCGTAATCCGAGATTTAAATTGATAATTCGGTGTCCATATGAAGGTATTATTGTTCCATTTGCTGCGTAAATAGGAGTGATGATACTGTCTGTAGCGATGGTTGCCTTGTCGTTTTTTAGGTATCTTGGTATGATGCTTATTTCGGCTCCTGTGTCGATAAGGTATTGCACGCCCGTGATTATATCTGGTAGAAAGAGACGATGCTTCATTTGCGACGGTGTTGTCTCACACACCTGTCGCATTTTTAGTTTTCCGGATGGTTATAGGTGCAAGGCTGTCGACAGTATTTTGCTTGACTTCCATATTTTTGATGTGGTATACATATATCCAGCGGCTTGACGTTATCGTTATTATTATTACGCGTTTGCTGGTAGTTGTTATTATTATTATTATTTGACATTTGTTGGAAGTTATTGTTATTATAATTGTATTTAAAATTGCGTTTGTTTTGCCGATTATAATTATTATTATTATTATATTTTTGATATCTATTTGTGCTTGTGGATCTTGATCTTGAATGGTCGCGTTGATTATTTCTGTAGAATGGTCTTGATTGCCTCTGTTGAATTTCAAGTCCTATTATTTTGTCGGTTAGCATTTGTATTTGTTGCTGCATTGTACAAAGTAGGTTTACTGTGCTTTGGTTGCTTGTTGCTGAGTTGCTCAATGAAGAAGTTGATGGTAGGTTTACTGCTTGAACGTCAGTTCTACTGTTGACTTCCATTATTCTGTCTGCTGTTGTGGCTAGTACTGTGACGTCATCTGTATTAATGGCTGAAATTATTTCTTGTATACGATGAGGTAGTCGTTCTATCCATAATCTTGTAATTAGCGTGTTGTTATTTAATGTTGGTCCAGCTAGGCTTTTCATCCTTCGCAATAGTTCTGATGGTGTCTTGTCTCCTAACTGTATTCCATGGAGTAATTGCGTGAGTCTTCTCTCTTCAGACTCTTGTAGACGGTTCAGAAGTGTGAGTTTGAGGTTTTTGTATTTATCCATACTTGGCGGAAATTGTATGACGTCGGCGACGCATGACATGGTTTCTGGATCTAATGCGGCTAATACATGATTATATTTGGATTCATCCTTAGTTATTCTTGCGTTTGAAAATTGGGCTTCTATGGTGAAAAACCATAATTGTATCTGATGTCTCCATACGCTTGGCAATTTGATGTTTGTTGAATAAATTTCGGTTGCTTGGTCTTGTGACGATTGTTCTGTATTTTCTTTGTCCATGATGTTCATTTTATCGTATAACATTTGATGTGAGTTACATATATTCTTCAAGTTGTATTACAGTTTATAAATATAAATAAAAATAAAAAAAATATTATAACTATTTTTTTAAGAAAATAAAAAATAAAAATATTTTTATAGTTGTTTTAAACTAAAATATAATTTTTTGTGTTTTATTTATTATGATATTATCAGTATATTATAATTGAAGTTGCTTTGTTTTAATTGTATAAATTTTAAATTGTAAATATTTTTAGAGTTTATTTTTGTTCGATGCTTATAAGGTCTCTTGTTTGTGGACGTTCCTATACGTATATATGTTTGTTGTTATTGTGATTAGGTAACTATATTTAAAAAAAAATTTAAAAAAATAATTTATTTTTTTATTTAATATATTCAGCGTAAAGTATTTAAATGCTTTGTTTTTAAATAGGATATAATTTTTTATTAAATTTAAATGTATATTTGATTTAATAATTTAAAATGAATAAATGTTTAAACGTTTTTAATCTGAAATAAAAGTACAAGTTATGTATATATTATCAATGAGATATATTATATTACGTTTCGCTGGCTAACAAATGTTGGTGGCGAATAGTCCTAGATTCATGCGTGATTCGTCGCGGTGTTAGATTTTGGTATTTCGTTTTTTACGCCTACGTACCCGGTATTGTCTCGGTGTACAATGTCGCGGAGTGGAATATATTTTTCGATGATGTTTACTCGATATTTCTATAGATTATTAAATTATGTTATGATTTCGTATTTAATATTCGTTTTTTTATACTTTTGTTAATATGACTGCGTTCGTACTTTATTATTATTCGATATAATATTTCTATTTTATTTTAAAATAAATATTTTTGTTACATTTACATTTATTATCTTTCTTATTTTTTGTTTCAAATGTGCACGGCACTGTACGCTCAATGGAATATGATTATTGTATGTACTTCGAATATATTTATTGTTTCGTTTCGAGCTTCGATTTCGTGATTTTTTTCGTGGAGAATATTTATATTATTATTACCTCGGTTACATATTTTAAATTTACACTATAGGATTCTACCTATTTCATAAGTAGGTATCAGATAATGTATTCCGATTGATGTTCGGGAAGATATTATTATTGTAATTTCTTACAGGATATTTTTTTGGATATATTTTTACTACCGCAAAATAATATTAAAAATAATATTTTTGGTTAATTTTGTTACATGTTTTTATTTTCGCGATAAAAATGTGCGCGTCATGGTAAACAAGTTTTTTGTGACATTTTTTAGACAATAATTTTATTTTACATTCCGTGTAACATTTATGCGTTATTTTTAAGCAATAATACTAAAATTTATTTACCTACGTATTTACTTTACAGGTTAATAATTTGTCTTGTAGGTATTTAAAAATAAGGATTTTACGTGAATTTTTAGATAGATATTTTATTTTTATTTCTGCAATGATTTTATGTTACTGCAAATGAATTTACTTTGGCTTTTTTAAATAATAAAATGTGGTTTTTACTTATCTTTTTATGCGTGCTGTTTTTGCGCATAATACATGCTTCTTTAGGTTCTTTATTTTTATATTTTTATTCTTTTTAAATCTCCTTTAGTTTTTTTTGGTATTCCTTCCGTTATTTTACCTCCGTTTGGTAGTTTTTTTGGTCCGTTTTAGCGTAGTATTAGCTCATGAAAAAAAATAAATACACATTATTATATATTTTTACAATTAACATAGGGAAATATTTTTCAATTTTTGGTAGGTATTTATTTAGCATATATTTATTCAATACCAGTTTCGATATTTTAGTTTTGAATACAACAATATAACTAATTATAATACTTATAATTACGTTATAAATGTGTTTTTTTCAATGGTTTATAACAATTAGGGATAACATACTATTACTGCGTATGTTTAATACTTACAAACTATTTATATGCTTTACTTATCTATTTCGTCGATTTTTTTTGGTTTTTACAAGGTGCGCTGTGTACGGGCCTGCGCACGGTTATGAATTTAAATTATTACATGTTTAAAGTTACCCGTAGGGTTCAGTCTAACCAGGTCCAATAACCGAAATAATTATTATTCAATAAAATTTTAATCTCTGTCGTATGAGTTTAGAATGTGCAAAGTGACTAGATAATTGTTATTGAACGAATATTATAATTTGTTCCTGATAACAGATTATCGTTTGTTACACAAAAAAATTATTATCACAAATTAAAAATCGACAAAATTGCAACAGAGCTGGGGCTTTACCAGTTTTACACACTATCTTACAAATATTATCTTTACACAACAAATATACCTGTTCTGCACGCTCGGTGGTCACCAGTTTTCGCGCTAGGTTGGGAATTGGATTTTAATGTTAATTTATTTATTTACAGAAGGGTGCTCCGGTCTAGAAAGGCACTAGGTGGTAACCTGTCGCCTGTTCCCCAAATCCAACGCGAAATGATGTCGCGTGTGTACTCGATCCTGCTGTGCGTAACTCGGTAATTAGTTGCAAGCTAATTAAAGAACGTTACACAGCAGAATGAGGTACCCACGCCACACCATAAAACATTTATAAATTTATCATATGAAATATAAATTAATTGATATTACAGACAGGTATTAAAATAGTTTGAATTTGACTTACGTGTTTATTTGATAGTTTGACTCTAATTATAATTCAAGATTGGTATATACTTCAATAATTGACAATTAAATAATTTAAATAAAATAGATCGATGAATGCGCGGAATCGAAATGTGAGTCGGGCAGAGTGACGATCTACCGCTGGCCTTGGTTAAACTGAACGACGGGAACGCGATGTGCAGGATCTTAAATAGCCGGCTGACGTCCCCCTACTCCTTGAAGTGGGTGGTCAACTCGGCTGGTTGCACCCGCTACATATCTATCAATTTTTTAACCGCTCGTCAAAAATCTCGTGGGACTAAGTTGGCCACAGAAGAAATGATTGACGGAAATTTTTTTCATATTCACCGATGTATGGTATCATATATAGTATGAAAAAAATATGTAGTTATAGATTCCGACAAAAAATATTTTTTCAGTAAATGACCTATGAATGTATCTATCAATTTTTTAACCGCTCGTCAAAAATCTCGTGGGACTAAGTTGGCCACAGAAGAAATGATTGACGGAAATTTTCGTTCTATTCACCGATGTATGGTATCACATATAGTATGAAAAAAATATGTAGTTATGGATTCCGACAAAAAATATTTTTACAGTAAACGAACTATGCATATATCTATCAATTTTTTAACCGCTCGTCAAAAATTTCGTGGGACTAAGTTGGCCACAGAAGAAATGATTGACGGAAATTTTCGTTCTATGCACCGATGTATGGTATCACATTTAGTATGAAAAAAATATGTTGTTATGGTTTCAGACAAAAAATATTTTTACAGTAAATGACCTATGCATATATCTATAAATTTTTTAACCGCTCGTCAAAAATCTTGTGGGACTAAGTTGGCCACAGAAGAAATGATTGACGGAATTTTTCGTTCTATGCACCGATGTATGGTATCACATTTAGTATGAAAAAAAAATGTAGTTATGGATTCCGACAAAAAATATTTTTACAGTAAATGACCTATGAATGTATCTATCAATTTTTTTACCGCTCGTCAAAAATCTTGTGGGACTAAGTTGGCCACAGAAGAAATGATTGACGGAAATTTTCGTTCTATGCACCGATGTATGGTATCACATATAGTATGAAAAAAATATGTAGTTATGGATTCCGACAAAAAATATTTTTACAGTAAATGACCTATGAATGTATCTATCAATTTTTTAACCGCTCGTCAAAAATCTTGTGGGACTAAGTTGGCCACAGAAGAAATGATTGACGGAATTTTTCGATCTATGCACCGATGTATGGTATCTCATATAGTATGAATAAAATATGTAGTTATGGATTCCGACAAAAAATATTTTTACAGTAAATGACCTATGCATATATCTATCAATTTTTTAACCGCTCTTCAAAAATCTCGTGGGACTAAGTTGGCCACAGAAGAAATGATTGACGGAATTTTTCGTTCTATGCACCGATGTATGGTATCACATATAGTATGAAAAAAATATGTAGTTATGGATTCCGACAAAAAATATTTTTACAGTAAATGACCTATAAATGTATCTATCAATTTTGTAACCGCTCGTCAAAAATCTTGTGGGACTAAGTTGGCCACAGAAGAAATGATTGACGGAATTTTTCGTTCTATGCACCGATGTATGGTATCACATATAGTATGAAAAAAATATGTAGTTATGGATTCCGACAAAAAATATTTTTACAGTAAATGAACTATGCATATATCTATCAATTTTTTAACCGCTCGTCAAACATCTCGTGGGACTAAGTTGGCCACAGAAGAAATGATTGACGGAAATTTTCGTTCTATGCACTGATGTATGGTATCACATATAGTATGAAAAAAATATGTAGTTATGGATTCCGACAAAAAGTATTTTTTCAGTAAATGACCTATGAATGTATCTATCAATTTTTTTACAGCTCGTCAAAAATCTCGTGGGACTAAGTTGGCCACAGAAGAAATGATTGACGGAAATTTTCGTTCTCTTCACCGATGTATGGTATCACATATAGTATGAAAAAAATATGTAGTTATAGATTCCGACAAAAAATATTTTTACAGTAAATGACCTATGAATATATCTATCAATTTTTTAACCGCTCGTCAAAAATCTTGTGGGACTAAGTTGGCCACAGAAGAAATGATTGACGGAAATTTTCGTTCTATGCACCGATGTATGGTATCACATATAGTATGAAAAAAATATGTAGTTATGGATTCCGACAAAAAATATTTTTACAGTAAATGACCTATGCATATATCTATCAATTTTTTAACCGCTCGTCAAAAAACCCCGTGGGACTAAGTTGGCCACAGAAGAAATGATTGACGGAATTTTTCGTTCTATGCACCGATGTATGGTATCACATATAGTATGAAAAAAATATGTAGTTATGGATTCCGACAAAAAATATTTTTACAGTAAATGACCTATGAATATATCTATCAATTTTTTAACCGCTCGTCAAAAATCTTGTGGGACTAAGTTGGCCACAGAAGAAATGATTGACGGAAATTTTCGTTCTATGCACCGATGTATGGTATCACATATAGTATGAAAAAAATATGTAGTTATGGATTCCGACAAAAAATATTTTTACAGTAAATGACCTATGCATATATCTATCAATTTTTTAACCGCTCGTCAAAAAACCCCGTGGGACTAAGTTGGCCACAGAAGAAATGATTGACGGAATTTTTCGTTCTATGCACCGATGTATGGTATCACATATAGTATGAAAAAAATATGTAGTTATGGATTCCGACAAAAAATATTTTTACAGTAAATGACCTATAAATGTATCTATCAATTTTTTAACCGCTCGTCAAAAATCTTGTGGGACTAAGTTGGCCACAGAAGAAATGATTGACGGAATTTTTCGTTCTATGCACCGATGTATGGTATCACATTTAGTATGAAAAAAAAATGTAGTTATGGATTCCGACAAAAAATATTTTTTCAGTAAATGACCTATGAATGTATCTATCAATTTTTTAACCGCTCGTCAAAAATCTCGTAGGACTAAGTTGGCCACAGAAGAAATGATTGACGGAAATTTTTTTCATATTCACCGATGTATGGTATCATATATAGTATGAAAAAAATATGTAGTTATAGATTCCGACAAAAAATATTTTTTCAGTAAATGACCTATGAATGTATCTATCAATTTTTTAACCGCTCGTCAAAAATCTCGTGGGACTAAGTTGGCCACAGAAGAAATGATTGACGGAAATTTTCGTTCTATTCACCGATGTATGGTATCACATATAGTATGAAAAAAATATGTAGTTATGGATTCCGACAAAAATATTTTTTCAGTTAATGACTTATGAATGTGTCTATCAATTTTTTTACCGCTCGTCAAAAATCTCGTGGGACTAGGTTGGCCACAGAAGAAATGATTGACGGAAATTTTCGTTCTATGCACCGATGTATGGTATCACATATAGTATGAAAAAAATATGTAGTTATGGATTCCGACAAAAAATATTTTTACAGTAAATGACCTATAAATGTATCTATCAATTTTTTAACCGCTCGTCAAAAATCTTGTGGGACTAAGTTGGCCACAGAAGAAATGATTGACGGAATTTTTCGTTCTATGCACCGATGTATGGTATCACATTTAGTATGAAAAAAAAATGTAGTTATGGATTCCGACAAAAAATATTTTTTCAGTAAATGACCTATGAATGTATCTATCAATTTTTTAACCGCTCGTCAAAAATCTCGTAGGACTAAGTTGGCCACAGAAGAAATGATTGACGGAAATTTTTTTCATATTCACCGATGTATGGTATCATATATAGTATGAAAAAAATATGTAGTTATAGATTCCGACAAAAAATATTTTTTCAGTAAATGACCTATGAATGTATCTATCAATTTTTTAACCGCTCGTCAAAAATCTCGTGGGACTAAGTTGGCCACAGAAGAAATGATTGACGGAAATTTTCGTTCTATTCACCGATGTATGGTATCACATATAGTATGAAAAAAATATGTAGTTATGGATTCCGACAAAAAATATTTTTTCAGTTAATGACTTATGAATGTGTCTATCAATTTTTTTACCGCTCGTCAAAAATCTCGTGGGACTAGGTTGGCCACAGAAGAAATGATTGACGGAAATTTTCGTTCTATGCACCGATGTATGGTATCACATATAGTATGAAAAAAATATGTAGTTATGGATTCCGACAAAAAATATTTTTTCAGTTAATGACTTATGAATGTGTCTATCAATTTTTTTACCGCTCGTCAAAAATCTCGTGGGACTAAGTTGGCCACAGAAGAAATGATTGACGGAAATTTTCGTTTTATGCACCGATGTATGGTATCACATAAAGTATGAAAAAAATATGTAGTTATGGATTCCGACAAAAAATATTTTTACAGTAAATGAACTATGCATATATCTATCAATTTTTTAACCGCTCGTCAAAAATCTCGTGGGACTAAGTTGGCCACAGAAGAAATGATTGACGGAAATTTTCGTTCTATGCACCGATGTATGGTATCACATATAGTATGAAAAAAATATGTAGTTATGGATTCCAACAAAAAATATTTTTACAGTAAATGACCTATGCATATATCTATCAATTTTTTAACCGCTCGTCAAAAATCTCGTGGGACTAAGTTGGCCACAGAAGAAATGATTGACGGAATTTTTCGTTCTATGCACCGATGTATGGTATCACATATAGTATGAAAAAAATACGTAGTTATGGATTCCGACAAAAAATATTTTTAAAGTAAATGACCTATAAATGTATCTATCAATTTTTTAACCGCTCGTCAAAAATCTTGTGGGACTAAGTTGGCCACAGAAGAAATGATTGACGGAATTTTTCGTTCTATGCACCGATGTACGGTATCACATTTAGTATGAAAAAAAAATGTAGTTATGGATTCCGACAAAAAATATTTTTTCAGTAAATGACCTATGAATGTATCTATCAATTTTTTAACCGCTCGTCAAAAATCTCGTGGGACTAAGTTGGCCACAGAAGAAATGATTGACGGAAATTTTTTTCATATTCACCGATGTATGGTATCATATATAGTATGAAAAAAATATGTAGTTATAGATTCCGACAAAAAATATTTTTTCAGTAAATGACCTATGAATGTATCTATCAATTTTTTAACCGCTCGTCAAAAATCTCGTGGGACTAAGTTGGCCACAGAAGAAATGATTGACGGAAATTTTCGTTCTATTCACCGATGTATGGTATCACATATAGTATGAAAAAAATATGTAGTTATGGATTCCGACAAAAAATATTTTTACAGTAAATGAATTATGCATATATCTATCAATTTTTTAACCGCTCGTCAAAAATCTCGTGGGACTAAGTTGGCCACAGAAGAAATGATTGACGGAAATTTTCGTTCTATGCACCGATGTATGGTATCACATATAGTATGAAAAAAATATGTAGTTATGGATTCCGACAAAAAATATTTTTACAGTAAATGACCTATGCATATATCTATCAATTTTTTAACCGCTCGTCAAAAATCTTGTGGGACTAAGTTGGCCACAGAAGAAATGATTGACGGAATTTTTCGTTCTATGCACCGATGTATGGTATCACATTTAGTATGAAAAAAAAATGTAGTTATGGATTCCGACAAAACATATTTTTACAGTAAATGACCTATGAATGTATCTATCAATTTTTTAACCGCTCGTCAAAAATCTTGTGGGACTAAGTTGGCCACAGAAGAAATGATTGACGGAAATTTTCGTTCTATGCACCGATGTATGGTATCACATTTAGTATGAAAAAAATATGTTGTTATGGTTTCCGACAAAAAATATTTTTACAGTAAATGACCTATGCATATATCTATCAATTTTTTAACCGCTCGTCAAAAATCTTGTGGGACTAAGTTGGCCACAGAAGAAATGATTGACGGAATTTTTCGTTCTATGCACCGATGTATGGTATCACATTTAGTATGAAAAAAAAATGTAGTTATGGATTAAGACAAAAATTTTTTTTACAGTAAATGACCTATAAATGTATCTATCAATTTTTTTACCGCTCGTCAAAAATCTTGTGGGACTAAGTTGGCCACAGAAGAAATGATTGACGGAATTTTTCGTTCTATGCACCGATGTATGGTATCACATATAGTATGAAAAAAATATGTAGTTATGGATTCCGACAAAAAATATTTTTACAGTAAATGACCTAGGAATGTATCTATCAATTTTTTAACCGCTCGTCAAAAATCTTGTGGGACTAAGTTGGCCACAGAAGAAATGATTGACGGAATTTTTCGTTCTATGCACCGATGTATGGTATCACATATAGTATGAAAAAAATATGTAGTTATGGATTCCGTCAAAAAATATTTTTTCAGTAAATGACCTATGAATGTGTCTATCAATTTTTTTACCGCTCGTCAAAAATCTCGTGGGACTAAGTTGGCCACACAAGAAATGATTGACGGAAATTTTCGTTCTATGCACCGATGTATGGTATCACATATAATAAGAAAAAAACATGTAGTTATGGATTCCGACAAAAAATACTTTTTCAGTAAATGACCTATGAATGTGTCTATAAATTTTTTTACCGCTGGTCAAAAATCTCGTGGGACTAGGTTGGCCACAGAAGAAATAATTGACGGAAATTTTCGTTCTATGCACCGATGTATGGTATCACATATAGTATGAAAAAAATATGTAGTTATGGATTCCGACAAAAAATATTTTTTCAGTTAATGACTTATGAATGTGTCTATCAATTTTTTTACCGCTCGTCAAAAATCTCGTGGGACTAGGTTGGCCACAGAAGAAATGATTGACGGAAATTTTCGTTCTATGCACCGATGTATGGTATCACATATAGTATGAAAAAAATATGTAGTTATGGATTCCGACAAAAAATATTTTTTCAGATAATGACTTATGAATGTGTCTATCAATTTTTTTACCGCTCGTCAAAAATCTCGTGGGACTAAGTTGGCCACAGAAGAAATGATTGACGGAAATTTTCGTTTTATGCACCGATGTATGGTATCACATAAAGTATGAAAAAAATATGTAGTTATGGATTCCGACAAAAAATATTTTTACAGTAAATGAACTATGCATATATCTATCAATTTTTTAACCGCTCGTCAAAAATCTCGTGGGACTAAGTTGGCCACAGAAGAAATGATTGACGGAAATTTTCGTTCTATGCACCGATGTATGGTATCACATATAGTATGAAAAAAATATGTAGTTATGGATTCCGACAAAAAATATTTTTACAGTAAATGACCTATGAATGTATCTATCAATTTTTTAACCGCTCGTCAAAAATCTTGTGGGACTAAGTTGGCCACAGAAGAAATGATTGACGGAATTTTTCGATCTATGCACCGATGTATGGTATCTCATATAGTATGAATAAAATATGTAGTTATGGATTCCGACAAAAAATATTTTTACAGTAAATGACCTATGCATATATCTATCAATTTTTTAACCGCTCGTCAAAAATCTCGTGGGACTAAGTTGGCCACAGAAGAAATGATTGACGGAATTTTTCGTTCTATGCACCGATGTATGGTATCACATATAGTATGAAAAAAATATGTAGTTATGGATTCCGACAAAAAATATTTTTACAGTAAATGACCTATAAATGTATCTATCAATTTTGATACCGCTCGTCAAAAATCTTGTGGGACTAAGTTGGCCACAGAAGAAATGATTGACGGAATTTTTCGTTCTATGCACCGATGTATGGTATCACATATAGTATGAAAAAAATATGTAGTTATGGATTCCGACAAAAAATATTTTTACAGTAAATGAACTATGCATATATCTATCAATTTTTTAACCGCTCGTCAAACATCTCGTGGGACTAAGTTGGCCACAGAAGAAATGATTGACGGAATTTTTCGTTCTATGCACTGATGTATGGTATCACATATAGTATGAAAAAAATATGTAGTTATGGATTCCGACAAAAAGTATTTTTTCACTAAATGACCTATGAATGTATCTATCAATTTTTTTACAGCTCGTCAAAAATCTCGTGGGACTAAGTTGGCCACAGAAGAAATGATTGACGGAAATTTTCGTTCTCTTCCCCGATGTATGGTATCACATATAGTATGAAAAAAATATGTAGTTATAGATTCCGACAAAAAATATTTTTACAGTAAATGACCTATGAATATATCTATCAATTTTTTAACCGCTCGTCAAAAATCTTGTGGGACTAAGTTGGCCACAGAAGAAATGATTGACGGAATTTTTCGTTCTATGCACCGATGTATGGTATCACATTTAGTATGAAAAAAATATGTTGTTATGGTTTCCGACAAAAAATATTTTTACAGTAAATGACCTATGCATATATCTATCAATTTTTTAACCGCTCGTCAAAAATCTTGTGGGACTAAGTTGGCCACAGAAGAAATGATTGACGGAATTTTTCGTTCTATGCACCGATGTATGGTATCACATTTAGTATGAAAAAAAAATGTAGTTATGGATTAAGACAAAAAATTTTTTTACAGTAAATGACCTATAAATGTATCTATCAATTTTTTTACCGCTCGTCAAAAATCTTGTGGGACTAAGTTGGCCACAGAAGAAATGATTGACGGAATTTTTCGTTCTATGCACCGATGTATGGTATCACATATAGTATGAAAAAAATATGTAGTTATGGATTCCGACAAAAAATATTTTTACAGTAAATGACCTAGGAATGTATCTATCAATTTTTTAACCGCTCGTCAAAAATCTTGTGGGACTAAGTTGGCCACAGAAGAAATGATTGACGGAATTTTTCGTTCTATGCACCGATGTATGGTATCACATATAGTATGAAAAAAATATGTAGTTATGGATTCCGTCAAAAAATATTTTTTCAGTAAATGACCTATGAATGTGTCTATCAATTTTTTTACCGCTCGTCAAAAATCTCGTGGGACTAAGTTGGCCACAGAAGAAATGATTGACGGAAATTTTCGTTCTATGCACCGATGTATGGTATCACATATAATAAGAAAAAAACATGTAGTTATGGATTCCGACAAAAAATACTTTTTCAGTAAATGACCTATGAATGTGTCTATAAATTTTTTTACCGCTGGTCAAAAATCTCGTGGGACTAGGTTGGCCACAGAAGAAATAATTGACGGAAATTTTCGTTCTATGCACCGATGTATGGTATCACATATAGTATGAAAAAAATATGTAGTTATGGATTCCGACAAAAAATATTTTTTCAGTTAATGACTTATGAATGTGTCTATCAATTTTTTTACCGCTCGTCAAAAATCTCGTGGGACTAGGTTGGCCACAGAAGAAATGATTGACGGAAATTTTCGTTCTATGCACCGATGTATGGTATCACATATAGTATGAAAAAAATATGTAGTTATGGATTCCGACAAAAAATACTTTTTCAGTAAATGACCTATGAATGTGTCTATAAATTTTTTTACCGCTGGTCAAAAATCTCGTGGGACTAGGTTGGCCACAGAAGAAATAATTGACGGAAATTTTCGTTCTATGCACCGATGTATGGTATCACATATAGTATGAAAAAAATATGTAGTTATGGATTCCGACAAAAAATATTTTTTCAGTTAATGACTTATGAATGTGTCTATCAATTTTTTTACCGCTCGTCAAAAATCTCGTGGGACTAAGTTGGCCACAGAAGAAATGATTGACGGAAATTTTCGTTCTATGCACCGATGTATGGTATCACATATAGTATGAAAAAAATATGTAGTTATGGATTCCGACAAAAAATATTTTTACAGTAAATGACCTATGAATGTATCTATCAATTTTTTAACCGCTCGTCAAAAATCTTGTGGGACTAAGTTGGCCACAGAAGAAATGATTGACGGAATTTTTCGATCTATGCACCGATGTATGGTATCTCATATAGTATGAATAAAATATGTAGTTATGGATTCCGACAAAAAATATTTTTACAGTAAATGACCTATGCATATATCTATCAATTTTTTAACCGCTCGTCAAAAATCTCGTGGGACTAAGTTGGCCACAGAAGAAATGATTGACGGAATTTTTCGTTCTATGCACCGATGTATGGTATCACATATAGTATGAAAAAAATATGTAGTTATGGATTCCGACAAAAAATATTTTTACAGTAAATGACCTATAAATGTATCTATCAATTTTGTAACCGCTCGTCAAAAATCTTGTGGGACTAAGTTGGCCACAGAAGAAATGATTGACGGAATTTTTCGTTCTATGCACTGATGTATGGTATCACATATAGTATGAAAAAAATATGTAGTTATGGATTCCGACAAAAAGTATTTTTTCACTAAATGACCTATGAATGTATCTATCAATTTTTTTACAGCTCGTCAAAAATCTCGTGGGACTAAGTTGGCCACAGAAGAAATGATTGACGGAAATTTTCGTTCTCTTCACCGATGTATGGTATCACATATAGTATGAAAAAAATATGTAGTTATAGATTCCGACAAAAAATATTTTTACAGTAAATGACCTATGAATATATCTATCAATTTTTTAACCGCTCGTCAAAAATCTTGTGGGACTAAGTTGGCCACAGAAGAAATGATTGACGGAAATTTTCGTTCTATGCACCGATGTATGGTATCACATATAGTATGAAAAAAATATGTAGTTATAGATTCCGACAAAAAATATTTTTACAGTAAATGACCTATGCATATATCTATCAATTTTTTAACCGCTCGTCAAAAAACCCCGTGGGACTAAGTTGGCCACAGAAGAAATGATTGACGGAATTTTTCGTTCTATGCACCGATGTATGGTATCACATATAGTATGAATAAAATATGTAGTTATGGATTCCGACAAAAAATATTTTTACAGTAAATGACCTATGCATATATCTATCAATTTTTTAACCGCTCGTCAAAAATCTTGTGGGACTAAGTTGGCCACAGAAGAAATGATTGACGGAAATTTTCGTTCTATGCACCGATGTATGGTATCACATATAGTATGAAAAAAATATGTAGTTATAGATTCCGACAAAAAATATTTTTACAGTAAATGACCTATGAATGTATCTATCAATTTTTTAACCGCTCGTCAAAAATCTTGTGGGACTAAGTTGGCCACAGAAGAAATGATTGACGGAATTTTTCGATCTATGCACCGATGTATGGTATCTCATATAGTATGAATAAAATATGTAGTTATGGATTCCGACAAAAAATATTTTTACAGTAAATGACCTATGCATATATCTATCAATTTTTTAACCGCTCGTCAAAAATCTCGTGGGACTAAGTTGGCCACAGAAGAAATGATTGACGGAATTTTTCGTTCTATGCACCGATGTATGGTATCACATATAGTATGAAAAAAATATGTAGTTATGGATTCCGACAAAAAATATTTTTACAGTAAATGACCTATAAATGTATCTATCAATTTTGTAACCGCTCGTCAAAAATCTTGTGGGACTAAGTTGGCCACAGAAGAAATGATTGACGGAATTTTTCGTTCTATGCACCGATGTATGGTATCACATATAGTATGAAAAAAATATGTAGTTATGGATTCCGACAAAAAATATTTTTACAGTAAATGACCTATAAATGTATCTATCAATTTTTTAACCGCTCGTCAAAAATCTTGTGGGACTAAGTTGGCCACAGAAGAAATGATTGACGGAATTTTTCGTTCTATGCACCGATGTATGGTATCACATATTGTATGAAAAAAATATGTAGTTATGGATTCCGACAAAAAATATTTTTACAGTAAATGAACTATGCATATATCTATCAATTTTTTAACCGCTCGTCAAACATCTCGTGGGACTAAGTTGGCCACAGAAGAAATGATTGACGGAAATTTTCGTTCTATGCACTGATGTATGGTATCACATATAGTATGAAAAAAATATGTAGTTATGGATTCCGACAAAAAGTATTTTTTCACTTAATGACCTATGAATGTATCTATCAATTTTTTTACAGCTCGTCAAAAATCTCGTGGGACTAAGTTGGCCACAGAAGAAATGATTGACGGAAATTTTCGTTCTCTTCACCGATGTATGGTATCACATATAGTATGAAAAAAATATGTAGTTATAGATTCCGACAAAAAATATTTTTACAGTAAATGACCTATGAATATATCTATCAATTTTTTAACCGCTCGTCAAAAATCTTGTGGGACTAAGTTGGCCACAGAAGAAATGATTGACGGAAATTTTCGTTCTATGCACCGATGTATGGTATCACATATAGTATGAAAAAAATATGTAGTTATAGATTCCGACAAAAAATATTTTTACAGTAAATGACCTATGCATATATCTATCAATTTTTTAACCGCTCGTCAAAAAACCCCGTGGGACTAAGTTGGCCACAGAAGAAATGATTGACGGAATTTTTCGTTCTATGCACCGATGTATGGTATCACATATAGTATGAAAAAAATATGTATTTATGGATTCCGACAAAAAATATTTTTACAGTAAATGACCTATAAATGTATCTATCAATTTTTTAACCGCTCGTCAAAAATCTTGTGGGACTAAGTTGGCCACAGAAGAAATGATTGACGGAAATTTTCGTTCTATGCACCGATGTATGGTATCACATATAGTATGAAAAAAATATGTAGTTATGGATTCCGACAAAAAATACTTTTTCAGTAAATGACCTATGAATGTGTCTATAAATTTTTTTACCGCTGGTCAAAAATCTCGTGGGACTAGGTTGGCCACAGAAGAAATAATTGACGGAAATTTTCGTTCTATGCACCGATGTATGGTATCACATATAGTATGAAAAAAATATGTAGTTATGGATTCCGACAAAAAATATTTTTTCAGTTAATGACTTATGAATGTGTCTATCAATTTTTTTACCGCTCGTCAAAAATCTCGTGGGACTAAGTTGGCCACAGAAGAAATGATTGACGGAAATTTTCGTTCTATGCACCGATGTATGGTATCACATATAGTATGAAAAAAATATGTAGTTATGGATTCCGACAAAAAATATTTTTACAGTAAATGACCTATAAATGTATCTATCAATTTTTTTACCGCTCGTCAAAAATCTTGTGGGACTAAGTTGGCCACAGAAGAAATGATTGACGGAATTTTTCGTTCTATGCACCGATGTATGGTATCACATATAGTATGAAAAAAATATGTAGTTATGGATTCCGACAAAAAATATTTTTACAGTAAATGACCTAGGAATGTATCTATCAATTTTTTAACCGCTCGTCAAAAATCTTGTGGGACTAAGTTGGCCACAGAAGAAATGATTGACGGAATTTTTCGTTCTATGCACCGATGTATGGTATCACATATAGTATGAAAAAAATATGTAGTTATGGATTCCGTCAAAAAATATTTTTTCAGTAAATGACCTATGAATGTGTCTATCAATTTTTTTACCGCTCGTCAAAAATCTCGTGGGACTAAGTTGGCCACAGAAGAAATGATTGACGGAAATTTTCGTTCTATGCACCGATGTATGGTATCACATATCGTATGAAAAAAATATGTAGTTATGGATACCGACAAAAAACTAATAGGTACATACCATGATGCAACTTATTTATGTATGTGTCTGTGTTTGTGTTAGGTATCCTATGCATTTTTGTATAAATTTGAATTAATCGTATATGGCGCTCAGTTTTCTCTGCCTACCCCAATAACAGGTACAAAACATGATGGAATGTACCTCTGTATTCATGTGTTCATGTTTATGAAATCCAATTGTGACTTTTATCTAAATTTGAATTAATCGTGTATGGCGTTCGGTTTTATCTGCCTACCCTAATAACAGGTACATAACATGATGGAATGTTTCTCTGTATTTATATGTTTATGTTTATGAAATCCAATTGTGGCTTTTATCTAAATTTGAATTAATCGCGTATGGCGCTCGGTTTTATCTGCCTACCCCAATAACAGGTACATAACATGATGGAATCTATCTCTGTATTCATGTGATTATGTTTGTGAAATCCAATTGTGGCTTTTATCTAAATTTGAATTAATCGTGTATGGCGCTCGGTTTTATCTGCCTACCCCAATAACAGGTACATAACATGATGGAATGTATCTCTGAATTCATGTGATTATGTTTGTGAAATCCAATTGTGGCTTTTATCTAAATTTGAATTAATCGTGTATGGCGCTCGGTTTTATCTGCCTACCCCAATTACAGGTACATAACATGATGGAATGTATCTCTGTATTCATGTGATTATGTTTGTGAAATCCAATTGTGGCTTTTATCTAAATTTGAATTAATCGTGTATGGCGCTCGGTTTTATCTGCCTACCCCAATAACAGGTACATAACATGATGGAATGTATCTCTGTATTCATGTGATTATGTTTGTGAAATCCAATTGTGGCTTTTATCTAAATTTGAATTAATCGTGTATGGCGCTCGGTTTTATCTGCCTACCCCAATAACAGGTACATAACATGATGGAATGTATCTCTGTATTCATATGTTTATGTTTATGAAATCCAATTGTGGCTTTTATCTAAATTTGAATTAATCGTGTATGGCGCTCGGTTTTATCTGCCTACCCCAATAACAGGTACATAACATGATGGAATCTATCTCTGTATTCATGTGATTATGTTTGTGAAATCCAATTGTGGCTTTTATCTAAATTTGAATTAATCGTGTATGGCGCTCGGTTTTATCTGCCTACCCCAATAACAGGTACATAACATGATGGAATGTATCTCTGTATTCATATGTTTATGTTTATGAAATCCAATTGTGGCTTTTATCTAAATTTGAATTAATCGTGTATGGCGCTCGGTTTTATCTGCCTACCCCAATAACAGGTACATAACATGATGGAATGTATCTCTGTATTCATATGTTTATGTTTATGAAATCCAATTGTGGCTTTTATCTAAATTTGAATTAATCGTGTATGGCGCTCGGTTTTATCTGCCTACCCCAATAACAGGTACATAACATGATGGAATCTATCTCTGTATTCATGTGATTATGTTTGTGAAATCCAATTGTGGCTTTTATCTAAATTTGAATTAATCGTGTATGGGGCTCGGTTTTATCTGCCTACCCCAATAACAGGTACATAACATGATGGAATGTATCTCTGTATTCATATGTTTATGTTTATGAAATCCAATTGTGGCTTTTATCTAAATTTGAATTAATCGTGTATGGCGCTCGGTTTTATCTGCCTACCCCAATAACAGGTACATAACATGATGGAATCTATCTCTGTATTCATGTGATTATGTTTGTGAAATCCAATTGTGGCTTTTATCTAAATTTGAATTAATCGTGTATGGCGCTCGGTTTTATCTGCCTACCCCAATAACAGGTACATAACATGATGGAATGTATCTCTGTATTCATATGTTTATGTTTATGAAATCCAATTGTGGCTTTTATCTAAATTTGAATTAATCGTGTATGGCGCTCGGTTTTATCTGCCTACCCCAATAACAGGTACATAACATGATGGAATGTATCTCTGTATTCATGTGATTATGTTTGTGAAATCCAATTGTGGCTTTTATCTAAATTTGAATTAATCGTGTATGGCGCTCGGTTTTATCTGCCTACCCCAATAACAGGTACATAACATGATGGAATCTATCTCTGTATTCATGTGATTATGTTTGTGAAATCCAATTGTGGCTTTTATCTAAATTTGAATTAATCGTGTATGGCGCTCGGTTTTATCTGCCTACCCCAATAACAGGTACATAACATGATGGAATGTATCTCTGTATTCATATGTTTATGTTTATGAAATCCAATTGTGGCTTTTATCTAAATTTGAATTAATCGTGTATGGCGCTCGGTTTTATCTGCCTACCCCAATAACAGGTACATAACATGATGGAATGTATCTCTGTATTCATATGTTTATGTTTATGAAATCCAATTGTGGCTTTTATCTAAATTTGAATTAATCGTGTATGGCGCTCGGTTTTATCTGCCTACCCCAATAACAGGTACATAACATGATGGAATCTATCTCTGTATTCATGTGATTATGTTTGTGAAATCCAATTGTGGCTTTTATCTAAATTTGAATTAATCGTGTATGGCGCTCGGTTTTATCTGCCTACCCCAATAACAGGTACATAACATGATGGAATGTATCTCTGTATTCATATGTTTATGTTTATGAAATCCAATTGTGGCTTTTATCTAAATTTGAATTAATCGTGTATGGCGCTCGGTTTTATCTGCCTACCCCAATAACAGGTACATAACATGATGGAATGTATCTCTGTATTCATATGTTTATGTTTATGAAATCCAATTGTGGCTTTTATCTAAATTTGAATTAATCGTGTATGGCGCTCGGTTTTATCTGCCTACCCCAATAACAGGTACATAACATGATGGAATCTATCTCTGTATTCATGTGATTATGTTTGTGAAATCCAATTGTGGCTTTTATCTAAATTTGAATTAATCGTGTATGGCGCTCGGTTTTATCTGCCTACCCCAATAACAGGTACATAACATGATGGAATCTATCTCTGTATTCATGTGATTATGTTTGTGAAATCCAATTGTGGCTTTTATCTAAATTTGAATTAATCGTGTATGGCGCTCGGTTTTATCTGCCTACCCCAATAACAGGTACATAACATGATGGAATGTATCTCTGTATTCATGTGATTATGTTTGTGAAATCCAATTGTGGCTTTTATCTAAATTTGAATTAATCGTGTATGGCGCTCGGTTTTATCTGCCTACCCCAATAACAGGTACATAACATGATGGAATGTATCTCTGTATTCATATGTTTATGTTTATGAAATCCAATTGTGGCTTTTATCTAAATTTGAATTAATCGTGTATGGCGCTCGGTTTTATCTGCCTACCCCAATAACAGGTACATAACATGATGGAATGTATCTCTGTATTCATGTGATTATGTTTGTGAAATCCAATTGTGGCTTTTATCTAAATTTGAATTAATCGTGTATGGCGCTCGGTTTTATCTGCCTACCCCAATAACAGGTACATAACATGATGGAATCTATCTCTGTATTCATGTGATTATGTTTGTGAAATCCAATTGTGGCTTTTATCTAAATTTGAATTAATCGTGTATGGCGCTCGGTTTTATCTGCCTACCCCAATAACAGGTACATAACATGATGGAATGTATCTCTGTATTCATATGTTTATGTTTATGAAATCCAATTGTGGCTTTTATCTAAATTTGAATTAATCGTGTATGGCGCTCGGTTTTATCTGCCTACCCCAATAACAGGTACATAACATGATGGAATCTATCTCTGTATTCATGTGATTATGTTTGTGAAATCCAATTGTGGCTTTTATCTAAATTTGAATTAATCGTGTATGGCGCTCGGTTTTATCTGCCTACCCCAATAACAGGTACATAACATGATGGAATGTATCTCTGTATTCATGTGATTATGTTTGTGAAATCCAATTGTGGCTTTTATCTAAATTTGAATTAATCGTGTATGGCGCTCGGTTTTATCTGCCTACCCCAATAACAGGTACATAACATGATGGAATGTATCTCTGTATTCATGTGATTATGTTTGTGAAATCCAATTGTGGCTTTTATCTAAATTTGAATTAATCGTGTATGGCGCTCGGTTTTATCTGCCTACCCCAATAACAGGTACATAACATGATGGAATCTATCTCTGTATTCATGTGATTATGTTTATGAAATCCAATTGTGGCTTTTATCTTAATTTGAATTAATCGTGTATGGCGCTCGGTTTTATCTGCCTACCCCAATAACAGGTACATAACATGATGGAATGTATCTCTGTATTCATATGTTTATGTTTATGAAATCCAATTGTGGCTTTTATCTTAATTTGAATTAATCGTGTATGGCGCTCGGTATTCTCTGCCTACCCCAATAATATGTACGTAATATTGATGATATGTATGAATAATAAAAAAAAAAAAATATTTTGTATTTTAGACCTTCCCGCTTTTTGCGAATATGGTTCGTTATAACGGGGTACGAACGTTTTTCAATCGTTCCAAGAACGTTCCAAACTTCAGCCACCTCCTACATTTCACTTATGGATGGCCTCATATGTGTATCCTTAGAATTGATTAGAGTTATTAGTTAGTTTCCTTTCTCATGTACCACATCTAGTTTAAGGATCCATCATCCATCTCGTTGGACCTCAAACAGCATCCAATTAGTTGTCTGAATCGACATCCCGTCTAGTTTTCAGAAACGATCGCGCTAAACCCTTGAACCGGCCCATTTTAATATATCACATGTTAAAGTGTAGTTGGTATGTATGTATATATATATATATATATATATATATATATATATATATATATATATATATATATATATATATATATATATATATATATATATATATATATATATATATATATATATATATATATATATATATATATATATATATATATATATATATATATATATATATATATATATATATATATATATATATATATATATATATATATTATATATATATATATATATATATATATATATATATATATATATATATATATATATATATATATATATATATATATATATATATATATATATATATATATATATATATATATATATATATATATATATATATATATATATATATATATATATATATATATATATATATATATATATATATATATATATATATATATATATATATATATATATATATATATATATATATATATATATATATATATATATATATATATATATATATATATATATATATATATATATATATATATATATATATATATATATATATATATATATATATATATATATGTTAACTTTTAGGTTTTCACGGGTATAAGATGAAAAAGAATTTTCTGGGTTAACCCGTGTCAGATAGTCCTGAGAAGGACTGTTTAAGACCTGACGTTTCGCCCGAATATCATCGGGCATTGTCGAAGGAACGCAACGAAAACCGAGCGAGAACGAACGCGTGCGAAACACGACCGCACACACCTAAGGCTTTCCGTCAAGTGAGAAGCGCCAGTCTATGCATGAGCGCAGAGGTAGCGAGCGGGTAGGTTCCCCTCCCCCCTCTACCCCTTCACTCCCCGCACCTATTAGCTATTTGTTCTATTATTTGTACCGTTAAGCCGACTTTGCGAACGAGTTGTCATTTTAATAGTGGGTTTTTCAAATATTGTTTGTTTTGTTATGTGTGGAGGTATTGAATTTCTAATTATTACTTTAGTTTTATGAGTATTACTATCTAGAATATTTGTCCATGTTTGAGGAATTCTTATCGCGTCATTTCTGCTGTTCATATTATTTGCATGTTTGAAAATCTCAATTGCCTCTCTGTATATGCGTTGTGGTTCGGAATTTAAGTTAGCGATGGTGGATGAATTTTCGAAATCAATAGTGTGGCCTTCGTTAAGAACGTGTTGGACTAACGACGAAGTTAACTTCTTATTTTTGACGTCCACTCTATGTTCTGCTACTCGTGAGGATATTTTTCTATTGGAGCGACCGATGTATACTTTGTCACACGAATTGCATGGAATTTTATATACTCCTTAGGTGTGTGCGGTCGTGTTTCGCACGCGTTCGTTCTCGCTCGGTTTTCGTTGCGTTCCTTCGACAATGCCCGATGATATTCGGGCGAAACGTCAGGTCTTAAACAGTCCTTCTCAGGACTATCTGACACGGGTTAACCCAGAAAATTCTTTTTCATATATATATATATATATATATATATATATATATATATATATATATATATATATATATATATATATATATATATATATATATATATATATATATATATATATATATATATATATATATATATATATATATATATATATATATATATATATATATATATATATATATATATATATATATATATATATATATATATATATATATATATATATATATATATATATATATATATATATATATATATATATATATATATATATATATATATATATATATATATATTTCAATTTTGGTTAGATATCATGTAAATTGTGGCATTTTATTCGAAGATTTTTTATGCTATATTCAAGCTGTCCATTTGTATAAGAGAATTAATTTCTCTTAAAAAATCAACCGAATAATTGAAGTCCTCTGTGAGACAATTTACAAATTGATTTATTTATTATATTATTTATTTATTTTATTATTTATTTATTTATTCACCTGGTGGGATTTTGGGGGTAGCACGAGCAATGTTGCCAAGTGCTATCACTACTGAGTGTACAAAATGTGGTGTTTTGTGTGTTGGTGCCATGTGTAATATTTATGTGTTAGTAAGGTCTGTAGTGTCGTCGATTTGGAGGAATTTCCTCACCAGTTTTAGCATGTGTTTAATAAGGCTGCTTTTTGCATGGTGAGGTATGTGTATCTCGCTAATTGGATTGGATTCTAAACCGTTGAATAAGTTTAATGGAATAATTCCTGTGAAGGAAATTACTATGGGTACTAATATCACATATTGCATGTCCCAGATTCGCTTGATTTCGTCTTGCAAGTCAGTGTATGTTGAATTTTTTTCGGTTTGTAGTTGTTTCGATGTTGTATGTATTTGGTAGGGTGATGTCAGTTAATATTGCATGTTTATTTCGTTTATCTACAAGTGTGATATCTGGTCTATTGTTATGTTTGATTAATTAGGATGTATCTGTCATAGTATATGACAGCACCTTATTGAGAGTACTCCTATCAACATCAACGGAGAAACACTCGTGCCAGCTACAAGTGTCAAATTTTGGGTATTCACTTGGACAATATGTTGTCACTTGACCTTCAAATCTCAAAAACGGTCTGTTCATGTTTTTTTCAACTCAGACAACTGAAAAACATTCGTCGAAATTTACCTAAGAATGAGACTAAAACACTTGTAAATTCATTTGTTATGTCTCGGCTTGATTACTGCAATGGCATTTATGCTGGATTGCCGAAGTATCAGCTCGATAGACTACAGATGGTATTTAACACAGCGGCAAGACTTATTTTCGGTGCAGAAAAACGATGTCACATAACTCCACTACTAAACGAATTACACTGGTTGAAGTGTCCAGAGCGAATTGATTACAAAATTTGTTTGACAGTATATAATGCTTTGAACAACCTGGCACCAAAATATATACAAGAGCTGTGTCAGAGAAGAGATCTCCCTGGGAGGCATCTCACACTCAGGTCATCTGGATCACAGAGTAACAATTCCTTAAAGGAGTTGGACAGAGTCAACAAAGCTTACTATGACCGATGCTTTAGTGTAAGTGGTCCTATTAAGTGGAATTCACTGCCTCTAGATGTCCGCAGTGCTCAAAGCAAGAGCACTTTCACTAAAGGATTAAAAACAGCTTTGTTTCAAAGAGCAACACAACATTAGACCATCAGCGTCCTTGGTATGATCTTGAATCATTAAACGGCGCTATACAAATGACTTATTTTTTTTTTACGGCGCTGGCCGATTTACTAATGATATTAATAACAATTAAGCACTACAAATAATAACACTCAATTATTATTATTACCATTATACACTTCCTCAAAAGAATTAGCAGATCAATGCATAAATTGTAAATTATTTAAAAGAGCAAAATAAAATGCAACAAACGCATCATCAAGCTCCAATTGGGAATAGTTCACCCATCCAGATACTTAACATATCAAAGGATTAGGCTCTGAGGAGGACTCTATACTACCTAACAACCCTACTGATTCCCGAATATTAACGTTTAAAAAATCTTTAACGATTCTACATGTATTCATTATTACCGTTTTTTGCATTTTTATTATTAAGTTTTTTGATAAATCTATAATTTCTAAATTACGGATTAACGATTTTGGAATAATGCCAGTGGCTGAAATAATGAACGGTAATATTATTATTTTACGAGAATGCCAAAGTCTTTTAATCTCGTTATCTAAAGAGGTGTATTTTCTAATTTTTTCATCAAAAGTTATTATTAAAAGTTAAATATTACTAGAATTTGGAATAGCCACGTCGCAAATATATGTTATTTTTTTAATTTTATCATGTATTATTAAATCGGGTCTGTTATGTTGAATTGACCGGTCAGTTAATATTGTTTTATCGTAATAAAGCGAAATATTATTATTTTCTAAAAATGAAATCGGATCATATTCATAATATGGTTTTATGTTTATCGCGTCAATTAATTTATATTTAATAGCTAAATTTTGATGTAATATTTTTGCTACCTGATTATGTCTAAATGTATATTCTGATTGCGCGAGAAAAGAACAGCCCGATATTATATGCTCGATTGTTTCCGGAAAAGCCAAACATTTCCTACAACTATCATCTACTACATTTATGTCTTTTATTATATATTTTTGATAATTTTTAGTTTTTATTATTATTATTATTATTATATGAAGTTTATTATTATTTTTATAAAACCAAGTTTTTTAAAAAATATTGAATAACGCCGAAAGACCCCAACTAGATTATATAATTTTCTTTTAAAAACCTACAAGTTATAACAGTACATCACAAAATTTTCTGATGAATTTTTTATAAAAATTAAATTTAGCGACGACATTGTTTCGTATAATTTGTATGGCAAAATACAGAATATTATCTACGGGGACTCTTGATCTTCATATAAACATACCTACATGTCACAAAGACGTTTATATATTCGGGGTAGGAAAAAAAGACTGAGCTCCACACAATCCTATCTTTACATAATTGTTTTATATGGAAAACAAGATATCTTAAAATATTCAATTATCTGGATTTTAGGGTTTATTGTTTGAACTAAAATTATGAAAAAAAAATATATTTAATTTTTCGTTCTACTTAAATTTTTCGCAAACGCGTCTCCCATTCACCGGTATCGCTCTATGCTGAGCATCGTCAGAATGGTGAACAATGGTGAGTTTGTTCACCAGAATGGGAGTTATGCTGGATTGCCGAAGTATCAGCTCGATAGACTACAGATGGTATTTAACACAGCGGCAAGACTTATTTTCGGTGCAGAAAAACGATGTCACATAACTCCACTACTAAACCTTTTATTATTAAGTTTTTTGATAAATCTATAATTTCTAAATTACGGATTAACGATTTTGGAATAATGCCAGTGGCTGAAATAATGAACGGTAATATTATTATTTTACGAGAATGCCAAAGTCTTTTAATCTCGTTATCTAAAGAGGTGTATTTTCTAATTTTTTCATCAAAAGTTATTATTAAAAGTTAAATATTACTAGAATTTGGAATAGCCACGTCGCAAATATATGTTATTTTTTTAATTTTATCATGTATTATTAAATCGGGTGTTGAATTGACCGGTCAGTTAATATTGTTTTATCGTAATAAAGCGAAATATTATTATTTTCTAAAAATGAAATCGGATCATATTCATAATATGGTTTTATGTTTATCGCGTCAATTAATTTATATTTAATAGCTAAATTTTGATGTAATATTTTTGCTACCTGATTATGTCTAAATGTATATTCTGATTGCGCGAGAAAAGAACAGCCCGATATTATATGCTCGATTGTTTCCGGAAAAGCCAAACATTTCCTACAACTATCATCTACTACATTTATGTCTTTTATTATATATTTTTGATAATTTTTAGTTTTTATTATTATTATTATTATATGAAGTTTATTATTATTTTTATAAAACCAAGTTTTTTAAAAAATATTGAATAACGCCGAAAGACCCCAACTAGATTATATAATTTTCTTTTAAAAACCTACAAGTTATAACAGTACATCACAAAATTTTCTGATGAATTTTTTATAAAAATTAAATTTAGCGACGACATTGTTTCGTATAATTTGTATGGCAAAATACAGAATATTATCTACGGGGACTCTTAATCTTCATATAAACATACCTACATGTCACAAAGACGTTTATATATTCGGGGTAGGAAAAAAAGACTGAGCTCCACACAATCCTATCTTTACATAATTGTTTTATATGGAAAACAAGATATCTTAAAATATTCAATTATCTGGATTTTAGGGTTTATTGTTTGAACTAAAATTATGAAAAAAAAATATATTTAATTTTTCGTTCTACTTAAATTTTTCGCAAACGCGTCTCCCATTCACCGGTATCGCTCTATGCTGAGCATCGTCAGAATGGTGAACAATGGTGAGTTTGTTCACCAGAATGGGAGTCGCGTTTGCGAAAAATTTAAGCAGAACGAAAAATTAAATATAATTTTTTTCATAATTTTAGTTGATTATGGAGTTCTATAATGAAGTGACAGTTTCAAATATTGAAAAAAAAATATTGTTTGTTACGTTTTCTTCTTCTTTACATACAATCGCCATCGACAGTTGGATCTCATGTGTCATATGCAATAGTTTTAATATGTTTGCAATTGAATTGTTTTGTTTCTCGGTCTACTGACACTTAATATGTCAAATGTTTATTTAACATGCACCCAATCACATGTTACCACATTTTGGAGACTTACGATATTAATCGGCTCACAGATCAAGACTGAAAACACAAACACAAACCTTGTCTTCACCTGGAAATGAAATCGGAACATTTTCCTCAAGAGTAACCTGACCAACTGAGCCATGAAAGTCAAAAGTAAAATATATATTTTTTTGTAGTTAATTTTTTTGGTGTGTTTCAACAAATGTTTCAACCAGTATCAAATAATGAGTGTTAACTTAAAGTTTCGTCGTAATGCATTAATGTGTATTGATATGCTGGGCATGAAGATTAGCTTGGGGAGGTACTATTTGAATCCGCAGGCGTTGAAGAGTATATTCAACTGTATGGTGCGTACCAATATGGAGTATGTTTGTCCTTTTAGGAGTTGTGTTATGAAATTTATTTATTTATGAATTGATGCTTGATAGTAGTTCCTTGTACTGTCGGATGAGCAGCCTCTCCGGGGACGGACAGATCCACAAGCTCTATAATGTTCGCAAAGGAGTGGGGTGAAATTTCTCTCAATGAAGTATGGGAGTGTTGTTTGGGCACCGTATTAGAAGAAGTACTCTTAAACCTTGCAATAGATTCAGAAATGTCTTTTATGGTACCCATTCATGCGTACGCATTGAGTGTACCCATCGTACATATGTAATATGAACTGCTTCAGAACTTTAAGTTTGATAAGGGAACGGTTTACTCCGAAATCGGTAGAGAATTTACAAAAACCCAAGTGGTTTACACAAAGCAATAAATAAAAAAAAGATTTTTTTTAAGAAATTTTCGTTGCGTTTCAATTTTTATCATAATAATAATTCAGAAGATATAGGGTATAACATTATTCTGTCTTATTTACGATGGTGATAAACAAAACTTCAAAATGATAACTTAAATTAGCTATGGTATTGTATGTGTAATGTTCAATATATAAATAGAAATGTATATAAAATAGGCAATACGCTTGAACATTGTAATTAATGTATCAAATTTCATATATAATATATTTCCTTGATATCTATGTACCTATGTGTAAGTTTCTATATATGAATTTCATGTATTTCTGCTATGCGTTTGATTTATGACTCTCACACTCTTAAGATTGGTCTCATAAGATATTTTTCTTTATAAATCCATACACTAGCTCAATTGTTTCTGGGAAACACAAAAAAATATACTTATAGAATAAACACATCAGTATATTATTATCCCAAGAAACAGAATTCCCAATTAGGAGATCCGCAGAACCTGCAATCTGGAGGATATTGTAAGGTGGAGCAGGCAAATAAGACGATACTGGAGAAATCATGTAGAGAGGATGAATCCAGAAAGCCTGCCAAAGATTGTAATGCGCGAGATACCAGAGGGACCACCGGGAAGACCATCAAAGAGATGGATGGAGAGCTGGACATCCTCGTCCTAGGACCTGTGGAAACAGATCATAGATCTACCAAAAGATGAAGAAGAAGTATATTTGTCAGTCTCGCGAATTTTCATTTTGGCGAGCGACGCATGCATTTGCTACTGTAATGATGTGCAAAAGACTTGCAAGATCAAGACCAATACTGCGTGTGTCACCAAGATCAGGTTTCGCAAGACCAAGAGTTGTGCAATAGTCTTTCGGTCTCGGAAAATTAAAAAAAATATATTTAATTTTCATAAGAGTAAACAGTTCACTACGTAAGTACTATCAAATGCACTAAAATTGGTGTTTTTTGTCGTATTCAATTGTAATTACTTAGTATTTTTTTTGAAAAAGTTGCAAGATTAAGACGGATACTGGGTATACCTATGCAAGTCCAAAACTAGATCAGGGGGGCATGTCTGGTCGACCGTCGAAATCAAAACCCTCCATGTTTACCCATATCATGGATATAATTGTCATATGGAGTTCTATTCTATGCTTGGATATTAAAGAGCTCTTTGAATATTAAAGAAAAATATTTAAGAACAAGAATTCCGTTTTAAAAAAAAACTTGAGAACAGTTTTTAATGAATTTATTTACTTATTTAAAAGTTAAACAGTCAAATTTAAAATTACAATTTTAAACCTGTACAATAGGTATCTATATTGAATATTTAATTTATTTTATATTGTTTCTCAGGAAACTACTATCTCAAATATTCTGTGAAACGATAAATATCATTATTTGTAAGTCTCCAGAATGTGGCAACTTGTTATTGGATATGTGTTGAATTAATATTTGGCATAGTATGTACATGTTGGATGTCAAAAAAGTATCACATAAAAATATTCATTTAACATGCACCTTGCCATATTTAATAGCCTTATGATTGTGCCAATGTTCTCACAGATCCATACTCATAAAGCCATCAAACAGTGTGTCGAATCCGGGACCTTTGACGCAGGAGTCACTAGTCAAAAATGTCAACGTTATTTCTTCTCATCCGTGGCCTACGATATACAGGCCTGCGCGCGCTTTTTACCGACATCGAACTTAGTGCTGTCGTTTCACCCAGGTAGCGCAGCATTACGTTCATCTAAATAAATTGCAGTATTTAATTTACTAAATATTTATTAAGTATTTTTTATTATATTTAGAAACATTTAAGGAGGTATTTAGTAAGTTGTAAAATTAAACATGTAGATAAATTAAATATTGTTTTATATTTCATTCCGATACTTTTAAAATATTAACATCCGTAATGCTTATTTCTGTTATTATGTATGTTGAAGTTATTGAAATTATGAATATATTTTACACTTTCATATATTATACCAAAGTTTTAACACAAATAATGCTTATAAACACAGTTCAAAATAAAGTTATCTTCGCGGAGAAACGTCACCCGGCTGAAATTACTTCAATACTAACTTGGTGATGTGGGGATATACGGCACTAAGTTCATATTTTGTAAACGGAAATTGACCAGCGCGCTCAGGCCTGTATATCGTAGGCCACGTTCTCATCAGTCAAATCTCCACTGATAGTTATTTGACTATTCCTAAGTCGCTTATGAAGAGGAATCTTACTTATAAGAGCACACGAAATTTCATATCTCTTATACATTCCTTCTTTAACACGTTCATTTCAATTTTCTTCTTTGATTCGTTTTAATCACAAATTATTTCCACTAGTGTATATCCCCAAATATTACTATACGAAACAGTTATCACACGTGTCGTTTTAATAAAATTCCCGGTGATATATTGTCGAATAACTCCGAATATGTGAAACTGTACACGTGTACATACGTACATGCCTTCCATGTACTTGCCATGCTTTAGCGGGACAGGCAACGGACTAATATTATAAACTCATCACTTAATCGCCATAAGTAGTTTGGCGATTAGATTTCTCCGCCATAAAAAAATTATTGATTTTTTTTATCTCTGTCATTCTTTCTTTGTTAGTGTCCTCATTTGATACCCTGTTATACTTTGTCATAACACAGTTTAACACATCTTTAGTATCTTAGACCCGAATGCACAGTCCTAGGTACCTAAATACTAACTCCTAACCTCACTGGAGTATTAAGTATTCTTAAGTTAGCAATTGCGTTGCAGAGACATCACTAATTAAATACTAAATACTACGCCAAACTTAAGGTCGATGGCGTAGAATTTCACATAATTGTGAATGAAGAAAAGAGATAGATAGCTTTCTATGGGCTTAGAAAGCTCTCTATCTCTTTTCTGACGTTTGACGTTTAAAATGTTTTTTTTTGTTATAACAACACAAACATAATATGTAACCAACTTTACACTTCGCACTGACAGTTCGATGTCACGATTTTTTTGAAATTCCACCGAATTTTCGGCATCTCGTATGGACCGCTGAATACTCTGTTTGGTATTTGATTTGACAAAATTACCAAATACATATTAAACGAAGCCGACAAAATCATCATCCACCGAAAAAATCTCATATTTTAGTATTAAACCACTTGTAAGGTTCCTCGCTATCAACCTTACTTTTTGACAGTTCGCAGATGTTAGTTTACGCCGATGCGCATGCGCTAAGTACTTAGATATGTCTCTGCAATGCAGTTCTCATAGAAAAACGTCGTAGCATCCTCCAGTTGGGAAGCCACGTGATCTCCTAACGTAAGTGACTGCGCAATGAAAACATGGTTAGTATTTAGAATTTACTATTTAGGTAGGACTCTGCATTCGGACCTTAGTCATTCAAAAAGTTGGGTCAAATTATTATTCAGAGTAGAAAAGGAGTTTTTAAATATTTTAGGTAAATCTAATTCGAATATTTGTTAAACTTTGAATTGCTATCAATATTATGATAGCAACTAAAGTTAACGAAAAATTTGAATCAAAGTCAAAATGTTATTATCTATTAAATTCTGCAAATGAACAAGCTTCTCTTTGGTCTTCACAGTAAAACACTGTCAGTAAGAAACGAGAGCTGAACTGTCCCAAAATTTGGTACGCTGGCATGAAGGAATCCACAAAGATAATACTTTTGTACAATATTTCTACTAATGAAGCACATATGCTTCACTTACTGGTCAAAATATGAAGTAGGTAGTCTTTGATAATCTCTACGGTTCCTGAATACGAAATTCCTATGCACACTCATTTGATTTGTATATTTCAATCAATTCTGGGAGGATCTACATATATGTTTCCGATTAAACAATTCAAAATGGTTAGACATAATATTATGTTGATTTTGTACTCTATCATAAGTTTCTCCAGGTATTTAAGACCTTTTCTTGGAATAAAGCATGGTAAATAACTTAATATATGCATCTCAGATACCAGATTACAGAAAGGTATAATTATCGATCTCAGAGGATTGAGTCTTTTGAATGTAGTTGAATATACATATTATTATAAAAGTAGACGTTGATTACCAATGTATTTGAAACATCCTTGCTCTTACACATTAAGAACCCGCATGTTTTTGCTTCTTTGATTTTGGAGGAATTTTTTCCATCAATGAGGTAGTATCATTATCAACTTTAAATTTCAAAATACACTCTATTCGTGATAAGTACATAAGCTGTTTTTTTATTTTGATTGGTTTTCTATGATCTTTTTTTTTGACAATATTTTCTATCAAATATAATGCCTTAAAGGCCACTGTAGAAAACATCAGGTGATGGGTATTAGATGGTAGGTAGTGGACTGTATTTTTAAACGATCTCACCGATGCTTCTTTGGTTCACTGATTATTTTTTTTTGTGCACACATCCACACGCAGTGGTCTTCAAACTTGTACTGGTTAATTTCACTTGACACTTATTGTCACCCAAATTTATTTTGACAAGTGACAATTCTCATACATCGGTGAGGGGACAATGGCATGGAAGGGATTTAAAGGAAATATGCTTCTACATAACCGCCCACTCAAATTTTAAACAAAATTTGACGAATTGTACATATCACGGTGGCCACAAACAAAATTAACCTTTAACAAACTCATATCACTAATGCAGCCATCACAAAATAAAACTCCACATTGTCCAATTCATGAAATTACAAACACACAAAAAAAATTCAATAACATATTATCCACAACAAATTCACATTAAAAAAAAATTCAAAAAGATAGTTCACAGACTATATCAATGAAAACAATAGACAGACCTTTCTGTCATAACGAAAACACATTTAACTTAATTGTTATAATAACCAACTAAAACTATAAGACTAACATTATTCTTAACTATTTCTATTAAACATCTAAGGGACATATTTTCACAACAGGTCGAACAAATATTCCCTCTTTTGTCTTAACTTTTACCACCCGTACAATATTATCCTTTCCTGGCATGGTAGCCACAATTCTTCCCAATTTCCATTGTAAAGGATGTAACCTTTCTTCTTTCACTAACACTAAATCTCCCACCTGTATATTAGGCACTGAAGTGAACCACTTTTTACGCTGTTGAAGTGAAGTGAGGTATTCCACACTCCAACGTTTCCAAAAATCCTGATACATTCTTGTGATCATCTGCCATCTATCTAACCTATTCAATTTAATATCTGTGACGTCATACTCTGGAATACCAACCAATACCTCACTTATAATAAAGTGAGCTGGCGTTAAGGCATCTACGCTGTCAATATCATTACACATTGGAACAAGTGGTCTGGAATTCACTACCGCCTCGATCTTAATTAATACTGTATTAAATTCCTCATAAGTCATCACTTGGTTGCCAACAACTCGCTTTAAGTGATACTTTATAGATCTTACGTTGATCTCATGTAGGCCACCAAAATGTGGACCTTTAGGAGGATTCAAATGCCAATCGATGCATTTTTCGAGACAGAAATTTCGAAAATCTGTATCTTGGATACAGTCACTATAAAATTTAAAAACTCCAGTCAAATATTTACGTGTGCCAACCAAATTTGTTCCGCAATCGCTATATACTGTAGTACATAAACCACGTCGAGATACAAATCTCTCTAAGCAAGCAATAAATGCACTAGTAGATAATTCATTAACAATTTCAATATGTATGGCCTTTGTAGTCATACATACGAAAACACAAAAGTATGCCTTATACGTTTTCGAATTGCGACGTTTATTTTCCTTCAAAATAAACGGCCCGCCTAAGTCAATTGATACGTTTATGAATGGTCGATGACGAGTAACCCGAATAGCTGGCAAGTCAGCCATTATTGGCTGCACTGGTGAAGCACTAAATCGCTTACACACAAGACACTTTGACAAAACAGACTTAATTCTATTTCTCGCTGAAACAATCCAATATTTCCGTTGTATTAAATGTTGCAGTGATCTGGGACCCACATGCAAATATGATATATGAAAATAATTTATCAATAATTTTCCAAACTCACTATGCTTATGCAACAATATTGGAAATTTCATTTTATCGGGTAGTGCAGAATATCTAATTCTTCCGCCCACTCTGACAAGTCCCTGTTTATCTATAAAACAATTCAACTTCTGCAGTTGAGGATTATCGCATTGATTTTTGTATTTTAACATATTAATATCCTTCATAAAATGTAAACTCTGATCATATTTTATAATTGCTTGTAAACTAATTTCCATTTCCCTATTACACAAATCTCCTTTAGTGCGATTATTAACATTCAACAGACAATTATTTTTAAACCTTAAAATCCAAGCTACTACACGTGTTAACTTTGTATATTTATTAGTTATGTTATACAATCCTAATCTATCTTTATCTTCTAAAATTAAAGCATTAGATTGATTAACTAACCCTTTATATTCTGGCAATAGCGCAGGTACAATATAATCATCGCACCGTGGCCATCTGTCAACAGGTTCTAACAGCCACTCTGGACCGTTTATCCACAACGTATGACCAACTAATTCTTCTGGATATAATCCTCTAGATGCACAATCTGCTGGATTACATTGAGATCTCACATGAAACCATTTTCCATGAGGCACGTTTTCCCAAATACGTTCTATTCGATTTGCAACAAATAATTTTAATAGATATGATGGTGTTTTAAGCCACGACAAAACAATACTAGAATCTGTGTACATATATACATCCTTTATAATAATTGCATCTTGAAATATAGATAAAGTATATTTAATTAATTTTGATAATAATAATGCACCACAGAGCTCCAAGCGTGGTATCGTTTGCATCTTAATTGGAGCAACCTTAGACTTGGCAGTCACCAGAGATATTTGTTTACTGTCCTCAGTAACCAAATAACAAACAGCGCTATATCCGTCATTAGAGGCGTCAGAAAAGCCAACTAAATAACACTGACTATCAACGCTTGTTCTAAAAAACCTACTCAATTTAAATTCCTCTAATAAAGACATTTGATCAACTATTTTATTCCACTGCACTTTCATGGATTCTGGAATAATATCATCCCATCGCAATTTCATTTTCCACAAATTTTGAATGAAACTTTTCAATAAAAATGTAAACGGAGTGATCCATCCTACAGGGTCATATACAGATGAAACGACCGATAGAATCATACGCTTTGTATATTTAATATCAATTTTCTTAACCTGATAACTAAAAACATCATTCACAAAATCCCATTTAATTCCTAATAATTTAATATGATTACTGTCTTCAGCAAAACAGATCACACTGCTATCAGATTTATTAAAATCTTGAATAAATTCAGGACAGTTAGTTGCCCATTTTGACAATTCAAAACAACCACTTCGTAAAATAGAAATCAACTGATCTCGTAAAATAATAGCATCTTCAATATTATGATCACCGCATATAATATCATCTACATATGTACTATTACGAAGAGCTTTAGCACCTAATGGGTATTTATCACTTTCATCCAAAGCTAACTGATTTATTGTTTGAATTGCATTATAGGGTGAGCTTCCTAAACCATATGTCACAGTGCATAACTCATATTCTTTGACAGGTTGTGACGGATCTTCTCGCCACAATACATGCTGATATCTTCTATCTTCTTGCCTGATAGATATTTGTCTATACATTTTAGTTATGTCAGCAGAAAACCCGATTTTATAGATTCTAAACTTTAACAATAATTCGATTATATCCTTTTGCAACTTTGGACGTACATGTAAATATTTATTTAATGCACCAGTTGCGTTCGTATTAGAACTGCCATCAAAAACAACTCTCAATTTAGTAGATAAACTATCAGGTTTCAGAACACAGTGATGAGGAATATAATATACATTTGGATCGCCTTGTAAAGGAACTTCTTTCATGTGTCCTAACATCTCATATTCCTTCATGAACTTTGTATATTCAAGTTTAATTTCCAAATTATTACAAAATTTTCTTTCCATATTAGTTAATCTTTTAAGAGCAAAACCAAAAGTACCAACACATGGTACGTGAATATCTTTTTTTAATAAGAGCGGTACTACAAATTTACCGTTGTCATTACGATAATGTAAATCATTGTATAACTGAACACATTCCTCATCCGAATGTGACATTTTCCTACTACTTGATACTGTGTTTACCTCTTCTATTTCCCAAAACCCTTTTAATTTTTCATCTAACACATCAGATGATACAAAACATGTTAACAACTCATTGTTATCATGTACAAAATCTTGACCTAAAATTACAAACCCAAATATGGTCTCAAATGCATATAAATCTTCTGATAATTTTTTACAATTTCCTGTAAACAATTTTCCATACATGTCAGCACCTAATAATATATCAATATTACTGCTTTTCCAAAATTCATTATCTGCCAATTCTAAATCTTGAGTCAAAACTCTACACTGGTGAGATAAATCTCTCCTAGGCAAGTTTGATGGAAGCGCATCCACCACTACACTCTTTACAAATAGCGACTTGTTATATTTATTATTAAATAAACAAAATTGCATAGAACCCTTTACATTAATATTAGTAGAAGACAGCGTTGTCAATGATACAGAATGCCCTTTTGTATAGAATCCTATATTCTTACAAAACTTCCCAGACATCAAAGTAACCTGACTTCCAGAATCAACTAAACACTTGGCCTTATAAAATTGCCCATCTTTTCCCTGGACATATCCTATAATTGTTCCTAATATCACTTGACCAATAGATTCATTACCCCGAATCCCTTTATGGCAGATACCTACTACCGATGAATTATCAGTATGCAATAAAACATTATGTTTCCTATCACATGTTTGACACTTTTTGTTAGACTTACAATCCTTTATCAGATGTTTTCCAAAACAACAAAAACATAATTTCAATTTAGAGACAATATCCTTTCTCTCTGATACAGTTTTATTAATAAATGTGTCACAATTGTGTATCGTATGACTACCCTTACACATATAGCATTCAAGTTGGCGAATATTACCTACAAACCCTTTGTCTGATTTATGATTATAATTATTATGCTTTACTTGTGAATTACTCTGACGTGAAAATTTTAATACTTGCAATTGACTTCGAATTATTTCAAATATTCTATTTATTGAAGGAATTTCCTGAATATCTAATCTACTTTCCACTATTCGACGTGTAGATTCATCCAATTTATTAATAAATATAAATCCCCATACCTGATCTAACATTTTTTCACATTTCATATTTGACAGAGCTAATATATTTTCATTAAATGTGTGATATAATTCGCTTAATTGCCCTACATTTTCACCAACTAAAGATTTGCATTGAAACATTTTATTCATGTAATATTCAAATTGTAATCTTGTATTAGTATAATGTCCACACAATGTACTCCAAGCAATATTATAATTATCACTAATCAGTGGTAAATTAACAAATGTTGATGCAAATCCCTTTATGGACGTTCGCAAATAATGAAATTTTTCTATGTCTGTATATCCAATATTATCATGAATCAATGACACAAACATGTCATGAAACGAATTCCAATTTTCGACGTTGGAATCAAAAACAGGTAAATTTATTATAGGAGCTCTCTGAATTTTATTACATACATCAGTTGCATTTATTTTCACACCATTAGATAAACGATTTTTAATTCTCATTATTTCAAAATACATAATGTCACATTTCTGAATTATTTCACTCATTTCCTTTAATGCTGTATCACATTTGGTATCAGTATATATTCCAATCAAGCTGTCACTTAATTCATTGACCAATTTATACCATTCGTCAACTCTCTGACACCTAGCTAAAAATATTTCATCTCGTTCGATATTGCCTTTTTCACACAGATCTCTTAATTCATATGTATTCCTAATTCTAGAAATAGCATTTAACATCCTTGCTTTAATGTTATCAGCCATTTTAAAACTTTAAACTTATACTTATAAACTATAATTGCATGCAAACACAAATTCACTGTATCAATAATAATGTGGTATTTTATTCTACCCGACTGCATTCACAATAATGTTATTAACATTAATATGGTACCTTATTATACCTCACAATAATCACAAAATAATATTATGTGATAATTAATCACCATAATATTGTAACAAAATTGAGTACCTACAAATTACTATTTGAAACCACCGCAACATGCAGAATTCGCAACAAATAACACAAAGAAAAACACTTCAAATCCGGCTCGAAGGACCAAAATATTATGTAGAAAACATCAGGTGATGGGTATTAGATGGTAGGTAGTGGACTGTATTTTTAAACGATCTCACCGATGCTTCTTTGGTTCACTGATTATTTTTTTTTGTGCACACATCCACACGCAGTGGTCTTCAAACTTGTACTGGTTAATTTCACTTGACACTTATTGTCACCCAAATTTATTTTGACAAGTGACAATTCTCATACATCGGTGAGGGGACAATGGCATGGAAGGGATTTAAAGGAAATATGCTTCTACAGCCACCAAGCATACTTTATAATCTTTTCGTTCAGGATCTATGCCAATCATTGCAGTTTGTTAAAGAGGGGCGTAATGTGGCATTTTGTATCAGTTTTACTGCTGCGTTAAGTAGATTTATTTATGAAGCTGATATTTGGTTCAGCTAGGAAATATTGCTTCCGGGAGACGTCTCACACTCAGGCTGTCTGCATCACAGAGTAATAACTCCTTGAGGGAATTAGGTGAACAAAGCCGTTATACTATGATCAATATTTTGGTGTGAGCAGCTATAATATAACATTATGGAATAGACTTATGTGGAACAGATAGATCCTACTGATGCAAGAATAACTCAATATAAGACTGCTTTTTCTAAAGGACTGGAAACACCTTTGTTTCGTAGGGAAAATAATACTGAACGATCTTGAATTATTAAACGGCGTTTTAAAAAATATAATTATTATTAATTTTAGATTTCGGCGCAATTTGTGCGGCGCAATTTTTCGGCGCAATGAATTTCTAAATTTAATAAACGATTTCTTTGAAATTTTCTAAGTTTTAGATTTCTCATCCAAAAATACATATAACCACAAATTTCGACCTTTCTACACGCCCCCAATAATTCTTTATATTAGAAAGGGTCGTCATCCATTTGTAAGTTGTGTAATCTTTTAATAGATTGCGGTGTGAACAAATATATTGACATTGTATTAAGCATCTAGAGAATATACCACATTCAAATTTACGAAATAATTTTGGTTTAATACATAAAATGAGGTCTATACAAAAAGCGGTCTGTGGCAGTTCAACGTCTGCCTGGGCCTACTAGCTATATAAGTATTACGACAATAGATCATTAAAATCTATATGTATTTTTTATAGTTTTTTTATAATAGTTTAGTATTCTTTATATTATACTCATATGTTTTCATAAAAAAATATTATTCTGTACTAAATATATTATTACACTAATAATATTTTTAATGGACTAGCTTCTTTTTTTTAATGGACTAGATTTTTGTGATACCCACAAACAGGCATTGCCTGGTGGGATTTCCCTTAATTTTTTATGATATATACATACTTCTGCTATTTTATGTTTGGTTATTTTATTTTTGGAAATTTTTTCATTTTTCTTCTTCATCTTCGATGGCGCTACAGCCCAAATCGAGCCTTGGCCTCCGTTAACTTTCACGTCCATCTCATCCTGTCCTCTACTGCCACTTTTCAGATCCTCTCCTGGTGAAGCTGAGCCGCATCCTTTTTGACCTCTACTTCCTTTTTTTTATTTCGTTGATTTTATTTGTTAATTTTAACAATTCTGAGAAAAAAAGATTTTTTTTTATGATCTGAACATACCTACCATCCTACGTAACATGTTATTATATTTACTTGGATTATTTATATAGCGCCGTTTACGTGAGAGCTCACCTCAAGGGCGCTTATTATTTTATAATTTTAGATTCATAGCTGAAATTTCAAATTGGTTTTGGATTTCGAATTCAAGAGTAGGGTCGCTATATTTTAAAAACGTACTAAGAATTTTTAAATTCGTAACTTACCATATTTTGAGCATTATATATTTAGGTCAGTACAAATTCACAATTCCAATTCCTGAAAGCTGCTGAGTGCACCATATTCCACAGAGGCTGGAGAAATCGCAACGTCTTATTTCTGAGGTTGACTAATGCTTGGTGCCACAGCCTCCGGAGACACGATGGGAAACCACAATGCAAAATGGAGTGAAATGTTGGTGCATTTGGTTAACAATGAAGTTTGTGAAATATCTTAGCTTTCTACGGATAGGTCAATGATATACAAAATATAGATAACAATAGCTGGTTTGATACTTCGATTTGAGATCCTTCGGTGGCAGACAGTCTGGACTTATAGGAGAGGACTTGGATTCGAATCTCGGATATTACTTATTCAATAAAAAAATATAATGCTTGTTTATTTCTTTATTTATTTCTGATGTGTATCGATATTACTTTATTACTTTACATATATAATTAAATAAATAAATAATTAAATAAATAAGTAAATAAATAAATAAATAAATAAATTAATAAATAAATAAATTAATAAATAAATAAATAAATAAATAAATAAATAAATAAATAAATAAATAAATAAATAAATAAATAAATAAATAAATAAATAAATAAATAAATAAATAAATAAAAAAAAAAAAAAAAAAAAATAAATAAATAAATAAATAGATAAATAAATAAATAAATTATTAAATAAATAAATAAATAAATAAACAAATAAATATATACTTAAATAAATAAATAAATAAATAAATAAATAAATAAATAAATAAATAAATATATATAAAAAAATTAATTAATTTTAAAAAATTAAGAAACATGCAATACCAAATTTGTTTATTTTTATTTCTGTCCAATCATATGCATCCAGTCAATAACTTCTTCTCAAGTACTTCTCAAGTTATTTACTTAACAACAGCGAGACAAATGAAAACGAGTGAGTTGTGGTCAACACTATACTCCTGACTATCAAGTCACTCCTCAAAGTATTCAAATTTTGTATGGAATATTTTCAGCATTTTCATGAAATGTTATTTTTAATTTAAATAATATTTTAAGATTGAAGGTGGTTTTATGAAAATCGATGTTTTTTAAATTTTTTTTAGTAAAAATATCAATTTTTTAATTTCCCGAGCTTAGGGTCACTCTCAAAAATTGAAAATCTAATCAGATGGGTCGATGGCATAGCGGTTAGCGCGCTGGGTTAGTAATCCAGTGGTCGCGAGTTCGAATCCTGCCTCGACCGATTTCGTTTAGGGAATGTAGAAAGACGTATATGTACTTGTTTAACAAGGACATATTCATTTAAAAATAAAGTGTTAGATATACAAAATTGTAAAGGTTGGAAGTAGAATGAACACGCTGTACATATCATATCGCACATAGTACTCAGCACACATAGATACATTGTGATGAAACTTTGAATATATTTTCAGCATGATACTAGTAGAAAATCTGCATTAAAAATAGCCTTAAAATTGATTCCACAACTCCAAAAAAAAAAACAATTTATCCAGTAAAAATATTGTTTGTTATTGTATGAAAATTGCTCTTAAAGATTTCAAAATTATAACCCAATTTACATATGTTTTAATTTCCAAAAATATCTTTGAATGAAATTCATTTATAATATCCATTCGTGTATGTAAGTACCTACCAACTCATCATGTATGAAATTCAGAATCCCTATGGTTGCTTTAACCAAACGTTCTTATCCATATTCCGAATTAAAATTAATGATTCTGTTTACTTTAAGCATTGATGTGTGCTACATTTTGGACATGAAGGTATTGGATAATTATTATTCACGTAGTGAAAACCGTCAATTTTACATAATAAACGGTATTAATAATCATATATTAATCCAAAACACATTAGGACCCGTTGTGTTGATTTAACTAAAACGTACCTATTCATATATTTTATGTTATATTATGTATCCACAATACTCCAAGTATCCATTAGAAGATATAAATTGATTAAACATTTTAATTGATATTAAATATTTTATATTTCCCCATGTATTAACGAACAGCGCATAATTTAAACCACCAATTATCCAAAGGGATTTCAAAGAATCCAACTTTAGTGTCCAACTATAAAGGATTTCAGAGAATCCAAGTACTCACCTACAAGTCCTTCTATGACAGATTTCAGAAAATCCTATTGCATGTTCTGTTATGACGGTATCTTCCAGCCTCAACCTAAACACCCAACACCGCTGACTTACCGAACGGTGTCGGTTAACTCTCAACTGATATCAAGGGATATCAAAAAGGGGCTCAATCTAAAGTGGTGACCCCTCGACGTGAATTTGAACACCACCACTAAACTGGTGTTTGCAAGTCTATATAATATACGCTTGGCGTCAGTATTGAAGAGTGGCGAGGGTTCATTGAACATGTCGTTTGCAGAAACTTCCATGCACAGCGACGCACCGCCCAAATTGGTATTGTCGTACATATTTTTTGTCAAGGCCGATGACCTCGGTCAAGTGCCACTCGGGAGCACCTCTATTTATGTGTTTTCCACACAAAATTTGAATACTTTGAGGAGTGACTTGGTAGTGAGGAGTATCGCGTTGGCCACCACCTACTCGTTTTTAAATTTCACATGCGTTCCAAAATCTACTATCCACCTGACTGGTTTCGGAGGACTACGTGTCATTTCTCTAAATTTAATTATGAACAAATTGAATAATAATAATTTTAAGAATATATATGTAGGTCTAGTACTAATGTTGTACGGGAGACTTTCAAGATTGAATAAATAATTAAGTTATTATAACAATTTCGGTGCTTAAGTCGAGAAACGTCCACAGAAAAACAAAAATTTCCCTGTACAAAACAATAATTAGTAGTATATGGATGCGAAGCATGGACGTGACTGCCAAATCCGCAGAAATGCTAGATGCCTTCGAGAGAAGGGTCCTACGTAGGATCTTGGGCCCCGTGAATGACGGCGAAGCCTGGAGAATCCGATACAACGACGAGCTGTATAATATCTACAAAGCTCCCAGGCTATTTGTTCATGTCAGGCTGAGCAGACTGAGGTGGGCTGGATATGTACAGAGAATGCCGTCCTCGCGGGTATCTAAAAGGATTCTGGAAGGAAGAAGAAAGGTGGGCAGGCCAAGGCTGCGATGGGAGGATGAAGTTGGGAAGGACACATTCCAGTAGCTGTAAATACAAAATTGGAGGACCGCGGCGTATGATAGGAGGAGTTGGAGGCGAGGATTGATGGAGGCCAAAGCTCGATATGGGCTGTAGAGCCATCGAAGAAGAAGAAGAAGTATATCATTTAAGACGGTGACTGCTGCCAACGTTTTTAATTTGAATTTGCATCATTACTACAAAACGAATCATTTAAAAAAAAAACTAGTTAGTATGGATATTAATAAAGAAAAATATACCTTAACTTTTTAATTGTATTCAGTATATATTTTTTTAGGAAAAAAATAAGCATACCCCGATTTTTGACATTTATTTTAAATAAAAAAAAAACTATAAGATATAGAGCATTATATTTTTTTATAAAATAAAAGATGATCAAAATATCTGGAAAAATACGATGTAACGTTGCATTAATGCATCAGGTTAAGTTAATAAACCAAAAAAACTTTTATTTCGCAATGGCGCTGAATGGTAAATAAGTGTTTTTTTAGGTTTATTTACTAATCCTGATGTATTAATGCAACGTCACATTTTGTCTTCTTTAATAAAAAAAAAATATGTTGAACTACGCCTTATATTTTATTAAAAATATAAGATACGTAAACGTTGAAAATCGGGGTATGCCATTATTTTTCTGCAAGAATTTATACAGACTATTATCAAAAAGTAAAGATATATTTTTCTTTAATAATATCCAAACTATATAACTTATTTTTTCCAAAACGATTTGATAAGAAATAATGAAGGTATATCAAAATAGTTGTCAGCAGTCCCCCCCATAATTTAAAATTGTGAAAATTCGACTGCAATGCATTTTTTATTCTGACCCATTCCAAAATTAAATACAGCAAAAAATAATATATTTTTTTCACCATAATTGTATGTGCTGTGCAAAAGAGGATTTATTAATGGACATCGTTAAAGTCTTCATTAAATATTACTTGTCCGCTTTTACAAAAAATAGACCTTTCTGACGGATTTATCAAAAACACAAATGATTATACCCGTCGTTTTTTGAATGTGTCTATATATCAGCGAATAATAAATATATACAGAGTTAGTATATAATATTTGTCGGTTTACATTGAAATGTAAATAAGGTGATATATATCATACGAAAAAATAAAATATACCATTAATTCTTCATCAAACAACCACTTGTATTTTGGTGAAAAGCTCCTGTTTTGGTATTGGCAATTGCAATAAAACTGTATCTAGGTCTGTATGTCTTTGTTTCGGAGATTTATTGTACAGTAGATTTTTTTACTTTGAATTATTAAACCATTTCGAATTCACTTATAAAACAAGATACAATTTATGTTTCATATTTATGTCAGTATTTACTAGTTTGTAATATTCAGTTATAATTAAAAACATTTTATCTGTTTTCAATTTTTTGTTCCATACCTGTAACACATAATAAGTGAAGAATTTATAATAAAGTATTTTTTAAGCCTAATTATCTCTTCAAATTTTGTCGACCTTCGTGGCTCAGTTGGTTAGGTATCTGACTGCTGATCTAAGGGTCCCGGGTTCGATTCCCGGTGGAGACACAGTTTTTAATTGTGTTTTCAGTCTGAATCTGTGAGACGATTAATACCGTTAGTGTCCAGAATGTGGCAACTTGTTATTGGGTGCGTGTTAAATAATTATTTGACATAGTACCTGTAAGTTGCCCGAGAAGCTACATAAAATTAAATAAATAAATAAAATAAATCCCAGATTATGTAGAAAGTAGGTTCTTATTAGTGAAGAGTTTATAACAAAGTATTTTTCAAGCCTAATTTTCTATTTAAATTTTATCCTGGAATAAGTAGAAAGTACTAAATTATTTAAATTGATATTATGGTTTAAATGTCGCATATTTAAATCTAAGTTTTTATTATCTAAAGCCTAAGGGCACTCGTAGACTACAGATTTTTCAACGGCCAATAGTTAGTCAAGTTCATGCCGATTTAAAAGTCTGCGTGTGTTCTTGAATATAAATCTAAAGATTTCTACTCACTCCATGTTGAATGGTCATTGTAATGATTTCATTTTATTATTGAAAATCCCTTCTCCCGCTAGATGGAGTTAGTAGAGACGAAACAGCTGTATAAATGGCATCTATTTGTATGTAGGTTGACGTTTGAGCGTAATGTTGTGCTTCTTGTGCTGTTGTTTAGTTCCGCCTGCAAAAACGTCATGGCAAATTAAAAAGAACAAAGAGTGTGTTTAAAATTTTGATTCCTGCTCGAAAAACCGACATCAGAAGCTTACCAATTGCTTCAACAGGCTTTTAAGGAGGATTATATGAGTCGTACACAAGTTTTGAAAATATGAAAACATTGAAAAAATCAACGAGAATCCTCGTTTTACGACCGAACAACTTTCAGAAAAGATCTTGTGCCAGCGAATTTTAACTGAGAATTTGGAAATGAGAGGCGTTTCCGCTAAATTTGTTCCTCGTCTTCTCACATAGCATAAAAAATAATCGATTCAATTTCAGCCGGAACACGTATTAGCAGGAAAAGTTGCTAAAGCGTGTGCTTTTGGAGGACACGTGCTTTGAATTCAACACGAGTTTTTAAATGCATTAGCGTGAAAAACTTGTGCCTAGTTCGAGGCAGTACTTGCCTTCTAATCAACACCGAAAGGTAAATACGCAGCTGAGACTCTTAAAAAGACATTGAAAGTGATCCAAACATATTTTTGGACAAATTTTTAACATCTCAATAGAGACGAAGTTGGAATATTATAGAAGAACCTGGAACTCAAGGCACCTACAGGGCTTACGACCTGTCATCGGCTGGTTTACGTGATCCTTTTATGCGCTTGCGTAACGTAAACTAATTATGCCTTATTACTGAATTCCCTTATCAATGTAATTTTGAAAGTTTTATATATTTCAATAATGAGATACAGGTCTTTTGAAAATAGGCCTTTTTTATTATCATCATCTATGAAGTAACGAAAAAACCTTTTTGTAACGCCATGTATTGAGAAGTTGATTTTTTTTGTAAAAAATGAAAGCAACAGCCAATATACATGAGGTGACAGTGTTTTTGCATATATGTCACCCCTGAACTGGGCCAGAAATTTAATTTCATTTTTGGCTTGTTTATTTACTTTGTGTGTAAATTGAATATTTTTAAAATTTTTGATCCAAAGCTTTATTAGTTTATGTTTGTTTTATGATATATTTTTTTGTAGAAAGATATTTTTCCCTTTAATGTCACGGGTATTCATTGCTTATTAACACAACCACATTGTGTTTTTTTTATCAAAAAAAATTCCCAAACGGCTGAGTGATTTGTGTAAGTAAAAAATAATAAATCAATACTCAATCGACGTAAAATAAGCCGCTGTTGAACAATGAAATTGAACCCTGAAACTTGGAATAACAATCGCTCTGTAGCTAACACTTCATATTTCATTTTCAGACAACAAAAAATTTATTTACATTTTTCATCAAACATTTTCTTTGCTTTGACATACAAACATGGTATAAAAATAGGCCACAAAAAACCATTTTTTAGATAAAAAGGCTTTAAAAAATGTAGGTATTGCAATTAACTGTTGAAGATTTCGCATACCTGGGTTACACTATCAACAAGATCATGAGGACACAACAGGAATAAAAAACAAATAAAATCACACTGTACAAGATAATGATGAGAACAATTGTGATAAATGGATGTAAAACATGGACACTTACAGAAATATCTGCTGAAATGCTGGACGCGTTTGAGACACGATTGCTGGGCAAAATTCAAGGACCAGTGTCTGATGGAGACGCCTGGAGGATTAGATATAATGTTAACCTTTATGATATGTATAAGACTCCCAGCCTCTTTGTGCATGTAAGATTGAGCTTATTGATATGGGCCGGACATGTACAAATAATGTCACCATAGCTAATACCAAAAAGAGCCCTGAGTGGACCAGATTGGGCCTGCGATGATAGGATGAACTTGGAAGAGATGCTTCCCAACTATTCCAAGTGAACAGTTGACGAGTTGCAGAGGTGAAGATTGACGGAGGCCAAGGCAGGATATGGGCTGTAGCTCCATTGAAGAAGAAGATTGGGTACAGTATTGGGCTTTGGTATTTTGTCAAGAATTTACTATGCACCCAATAAGAAGCTGCCCTTACTTTATGAAGTTATACAGACTTATTCCGTACTTTATGAAGTTCTTACATTAACAAGATTCACGATATTCTCGATATTCGTCTCAAAAATCCAGACTGAAAACACAATTTAAAACTGTGTCTCCACCGGGAATCGAATCTAGGACCCTTTGATCAGCAGTCAGAGAAGTCTCCAAAACGTGGCAAGTTATTATTAGGTGCATGTTTAATAATTATTTGACATGGTAACTGTTATTAGATGCCCGAGAAGCTACATAAAATAAATAAATAAACATTTTTTTTAACAGATTTTTAATTATCTCAATAGAGACGAAGTTGGAATAATTCCATCTTCATCTCTATTGAGATAATTAAAAATCTGTTAAAAAATATCTTTGACTCCCGACAGGGAAAAAAATCCAATCTTTGCCCATATGCAATAATAAAAATATTCGAATAAATAAATAATTCGCGACTCACGATATTTGTCTTACGAATTTAGACTGAAAGTACAAATTTCCTTTCGGGACCTTTCTCTCAAGAGCCAGATATACAACCAAGTGAGCCACGAGTTATAAAGAATTTAGTATAAAATATAAGTATTTAGTTTAAAATTTAGTAGGTACCTACTTTGAACCCGTTACGTCGGTGAAAAGTTTCGATAATATTTTAAACCTTTACCAATAATTACTTAATCCTCGTTTTCTTCTTTTTCTCCAGTTAAATAGCGCGGTCTTCTGCTAATTGCTCATTTATGCAAAACAGTACCGAGCGGATAACTTATTCCTTATGGAAATTTCAACCTTAATACGCTCTCCTAACGACCCCTTCTGCCGTGTCATCCATACATTATTTGAAAATTCTTCCTAACTACAAAATACCTTTATATGCCGCTACAGCACGCCGCTCTACACCATCATACCGTTGATACCTCAGCTAATTCTCTTAGTTTGATGAATAGGGGATGGTTTGTACTTATAAAAGGGGTTGCCGGCATATGCATTTGTATCACAGAAATAGGGCGTGCTTTAAAAATAAAATGTCCAGAGATAAGGCGTGTTTTAAAAATGAAATGTTCAAAGATAAAATTATATGTATAGAGATAAGGCGTGTTTTAAAGCTAAAATGTACAGTGATAGTGCGTGTTATAAAAAAATGTACAGATGTAGGGCGTGTTTTAAAAAGAAAACGTACATCCCTAATGAGTGCTTTACAAAATTGAAAAATGGTTTACCTATTGTATTTAATCCAACTGTCGATTCGTTCATGAGAATTCAATTCTCTGAATGAATCGACATTATCCAACTGTTGATTTGTTCAGGAGAACTTTGTTCTCTTAACATATCGACAATGTTTCAAGCCAGGTACGCGAGAATTGTATGCAGAGGTCTACTTTTTTCACGGCTTTTCCAACTTTGAAGTCGAAAAACACCAATTTAGAGGCTTCGCAGCTTATATGTTCCATATCGGAGTAGAACATTTCGTGTGTCTGTGTATGTGTGTGGCTGTGTGTCCCCCCACCCCTTATAACTTTTGATCCGCTCAATTTACAGAGCTCAAATTTTCAGAAAATATAAACAGTTATAGGCCTACAAAACTTTTATACTCAGAATTGTGAATTTTTGTTTCAGTCAGGGGTTATCAACTTTTGAAATTTTGGTTTATTTTTCCATATATCTCAGAAACCATAAAATCTAGAACGCTGAAAATTGGTACAAACATAGACAAATACAAAATCTCAATTCAATTTTTTCAAAAAAGTTCCAGGGTTTCTCAAACATTTTTTTTTAAGAAAAATATTTTTTTTAAAGATAAATTTATGAGTTTAACTGCCTATATTTCCAAATTTTTTAAAAATATCGAAAAAAGCCGAAACACCCCAACTAGATAACTTAATTTTATGTAAAAAATATTAACATTGTATTAGCACGTCTCAAATTTTTTTTAACAATTTTTATAAAAATTGAATTTAGTGACGACATTGCTTCATACAATTTGTATGGCAGTAGCCTACACACAATATCTAAGAAGTGATACTAATCTCCAAACAAACATACATACCATCATGCTGTTTTCATATTCTGGGTAGGATCAAAGGACTGACCTCCATTATCCTATCTTGACATACATACCTAGGTACATGTGTTGTATAGAAAACCAAATATCTTAAAATATTAAATAATTCGTATTTATGGGTTTATAGTTTGGTACTTATTCTTCAACTATACGTACTATCGCTAACGACAATTGGATCTCATGTGTTACATGCAACTTGTAATATCAAATGCTTTAAGTTGAGTATTTGCTATTGAATTAAAAATCGTAAATATAAATGAGCAGATATATAATAAATATAAAATACGTATTTGTTCTATTTAATTCATTTGATTATTGACTCGTTTCGTGCAAGGCACATCGTCAGAACATCAAGGCACTTTACAAGACTGAGACTAGTAGTTATAAGTATATAAAATTTACATGTCAGGTGTATAAAGCTGTTAGTTTTTGAATGGTTGAAAAATAAGTTATATAATGCAAATGAATCTATACAAACCAAGTTTTAATACAATGACTGTATTTGGGTCACTGGTTGTAGTCCCCTGTGTACATTAGGTATGTAACAAAAATAATCTACATAAATGAGGTTTCAATTTGTTCGGATTGATTGTATGAGATTGCCTTAAGGCAATGAATCCACCTTAAAGCATTGATGGTTTGACCACTTGGGAAGCATGCATAAAAAATGACTGACGAAAAAAATATACAAGAGGAATGAAACAAGGGTTCAGGACCTTCCAAGAAAATACGATTCGGTCCATATTTTGAAATTGAATTATGGAAAAATACTTGCCTTTTTTCACATTGCTGTATGTACATTAATTGAATATAGATAAATAAAAAAACTACTTTATTTTACATTACTTCTCGGGCAACTAACAGGTACTATGTCAAATATTAATTTAAAACGCATCCAATAACTGTGTCTCCACCGGGAATCGAACCCGGGACCCTTGGATCAGCAGTCAGATACCTAACCAGCTGAGCCACAAAGGCCGACGACTTAGTTTTAAGTATTCAAATCCAAACTTACTCCAGTATCTAAAAGATAAATTCATTTATCTATCAAGCCACGAGCGCCCACTTTGATCTGCTGAACGTACTTTACTATATACACAAATTCTGAAAGTTTCATATTAATGTCTAAATGGTCGTCTAGTTAGTTAAAAATCGATTGTAAAATTCCAGTAGGTACATGTGAAGTTGAAGAAAAGGGCGAAAAAAAACAGTTATGTTATTCCTTGTGCAAGTGTATTGTTTAGTGTAGACTCCGCTTCATAGCACAAGTGTTAGGTACTTTATACAAAGCGAAAGATTAAAAAAAATATATTAATTACTATCGTACTGTTTTTATAAGAATTGAAAATTTGAATAAATGAATAAAAAAGTGGAGTTTCAACAAATCTCTCTTCTTAATACAAAGTGCTATCGTTAAATAATTTTCTAAAACTTAATATATACAGGTATTGTGTTTGTACATATGCAATAAAAGCAGAGTATGCAAATATTTTTAATTAATACATTACATAAATTTACATAGATACTTAGGTATTAATTATATATGATAATGATTGAATTAATTTCCAATCCAAATGAATTGTATAAACAATTTGCCATATTTTCCAGTAATGCATATTTTTTGTTCGTTCTGTAAAATAAAAGTTTTTTTTTGTTACTATATTATAAAAGTTTTTGGTGTTATTATAAAATAATAGTTTTTGATTGTTACTATAAACTAATAGTTTTTGTTTGTTACTGTAAAATATTTTTTTTTGTTACCATAAAATAATAGTTTTTGTTTGTTACTATAAAATCATAGTTTTTGTTTGTTACTATAAAAACATAGTTTTCGTTTGTTACTGTAAAATAATAGTTTTTGTTTGTTACTTTAAAATATTTTTTTTTTGTTTGATATTATAAAATAATTGTTTTTGTTTACGATAAAAAAATTGTGTGTGTTTGTTACTATAAAACAATAGTTTTTGATTGTTACTATAAAATAATAGTTTTTGTTTTTTACTGTAAAATTTTTTTTTTTTACAATTTGTTGGTTGCTAATATATACGCTTTCTCAAAATAATTTGCAGATCACTATGTAAATAAAATTTTAACGCTAGAAACACAACGATAAAACGAAAATTAATTTATTTCATCCATAAATATGCTTGATATATAAAAGGATTAGGTTCTGAGAGAGTCCTTACACTATCCTGTAGATTTCCGAAAATTAATACTGAAAACAATGGTTCTACGAATATTTAATGTAGTCGAATTTTACATTTTTTTACTATTTTTACTCCTCACTACCCCAAGGGTATACAGTGGAAAGTAATGTATTCGCAATTTTTAAAGATTTTCAACTAGTATCATGCAGCAGGGCTACTCATGAAGTTGATTACTGTAAAATTAAGATCAGCTTCAGACTTTAACAATATTTGAGGTTAAATTAATTTAACAATAGTATAAATTTACACAACAATTCTTGACAATTTCATACTAAACGTAGATATCAACAAATTTTCACGATAAAATGTAGAGAAAGATTAATATTGGATTATGATCGAGTACTGATTTATACATTTTTAAGATTAAGGCAAGCTAAGAACGTATTAAGAAAGTGTTATGAGTAGTCCCCCTGAGATTGTATTCTGTGTGCGCTGCGTGTACGGCGTGTTTACACTGATTTTTTTTTGGAAATAGTAGAAAATATCATGTTTTTACTAACCAAACTAATATAATGACTACAAAACATTTGGTTTTGTGCAGTTAAATGTTTTGTGCACACAGCCAAGCAATAAAGTCATAAATAGATAAACCTTTATTACTGATCAAAATGGTTTGGCTAAAACGCAGGTAGCCAGTTTGGTTGTCATTATATTTTTTTCAGTGTATCGATTATCGATTATAAACATAATCACCCATTCGATTCTTTTCAATTTTTGCCAATTTATATATCTAATACTCGCTTAGACTCCATTCGATTTTGAATGATATCTGATGAGTTCTTCTCATTTTTTTAACTGTCCAATATTTCAATGTGACCGCAAAAGCTCAGGAAACTTAAAATTTGATCATCAGGCTTTCATGAAAATAAAATATCAAATTTTTACAAAATATTTAAATAAAAAATAATTCAATAAACTCATCTAATGAAAAATTTCCATATAACATTTGAATATTTTGCGGAGTGACGTGTATGTGAGGAGTATAACGTTGGTCACATCGCACTCGTTCGACGATAAATCTAAGATGTCCTTATTAAGGCCAAACGATTTTGGAATGATGCCAGAGGCTGACACAGTAAAATGTGATATTTTTAGTTTAAATGAATGCTAAAGTTGTTACTAAAAGCGGTATTTTATAATTTTTTTTCATAGAATCAAAAATCAGTCCAATTACAGACACTTATTGTGGTGGAAACCCCTGACAGATACCTTTAATGTTAACTCTTCTTCTTCTTCCTCTAGTTTTAGGCCGAGGCTTGTTTTTTCAGTCGCAGACTGCCTCTTGTGATCTGGATGTCCAGCTGTCACTCCATCTTTTTGCTGGTCTCCCCCTTGCTCTACGACCCTCCGGGACTTCCTTGGAGACGATTTTGGGTAGTCGCGTGTCTCCCATTTTCTCGACGTGGTCTTTCCATTGACGCCTTCGCCCTCTACTCCAGCGGATGATGTTGTCTACATCACATCTCCTCCTTATATCCTTGTTACGGACTCTATCCACGAGTGTTACGCCCACTATGGAGAGCAGTGTCCTCATTTCAGTAGTCCGGAGGAGGTTTTATGTTCTGATAGTATCGGCTCTGGCTTCGATGGCATAGGCCATTATGGGTCTTAAGCACGTTTTGTAAATTCTGGTTTTACTTTCTTTGAGCATATATTTGTTTTTCCAGACAGTGTCCCTGAGGCAATAACCAGCTATAGCGGCTGCTTTCTCGGTTTGTTCTTTAACCTCGTCATATAGATCATTGTCATTTGATATTTTGGCGCCCAAGTATTTGAATTTTGTGACTTGTTCTATTTGCTCATTTTCCACAACCAGTTCACATCTTAGAGGTGTTTTAACTCAATTGTTTTTAATATCATTCTTCGGTCTCTTCGTGGAGTAACCGATGAAAAGAAAAACAAACAACGGAGGAGTTCTCAAGTTGCTTAGTTATTATGTATGTATGTAATTTATAGTCGTGAGTTATCGAACATTATCACACTCTTTTGAATCTGTGTGTTCGGTTTTCGTATTTTTGAATAAAAAAAATACGAAAACCGAACACACAGATATATGCGCGCTGTATATTGTCTATGTTGGAATAATAATTTTGATTATTTGTCAGTGTCTATGTGTATATTCAGTTGATGCAAGAGTAGGACATTCGTCAGTGATATGTTTTTTGTCTCTACTGTGTCAGGAGTCATCAATTACTGAGATATCTTTAATTATGTACTTTGAATAATTGCTAGTTTTTTTATGATTCTATCTTGTATTGCTACAATTAAAATAGTTTTTGTGCAATACACATTGCGGTTCACAGGCGTAATGTCATTATTGTAACATTACTAACTTATTTATTTATATTTAGGAAACTAACAGCTTAATACAGTATAAGGTAATAATAATGAAATATTAACAATTATCCCAATAATACGTTTCCACAATAGAGTACATAGGTAAAATAAACATTATATAAGAAGTAAGTATTATATTATAAGAGTAATGTATACAGGATGAGGTAGGAGGGAGTTAAGAGGGAGTACAGAAGGAGAGCGATAAGTGTTATGAATAATTATTTTGAGAAAAGTTTTGATTTAATATTATTTATTGAGGAGTTGAATAAATCGGGGGGTGACTGCTGCCAACGTACTTACCTATTTTTCAATTTGATATACCATCATTATTTCTTATCAAATCGTTCTGAAAAAAATAATTTAGATAGTTTGGGTACCTATTAATAAAGAAAAATATATCTTTTCTTTTTAGTAATGTTATATATAAATTTTTGTAGAAAAATAATGGCATACCCCGATTTTCAATGTTTATCTTATATTTTTAATAAAATATAAGGCGTAGTTCAACATATTTTTTTTTAATTAAAGAAGACAAAAATATCTAGAAAAATATAGTTAGGCGTTGCATTAATGCTTCAGGTTTAATAAATAAACCTAAAAAACATTTATTTTCCATTCAGCGCCATTGCGGAATAAAAGTTTTTTTGGTTTATTAACTTAACCTGATGCATTAATGCAACGTAACATCATATTTTTCCAGATATTTTTATTTTCTTTAATTTATTAAAAAATATAATGCTATAAACCTTATAGATTTTTAGAAATGTAAGATAAATGTCAAAAATCGGGGTATGCTTATTATTTTCCTACAAGAATATATACAGTAAATAATAAAAAAGTTAAGGTATATTTCTCTTTATTAATATCCAAACTAACTAGGTTATTTTTTTCAAAATGATTCGTTTTGTATTAATGATGCAAATTCAAATTGAAAAAATAGGTAAGTTGGCAGCAGTCACCCTCTTAAGTGCTCATTGAAGAAGTGTGGTGCTCGGTATATGAATGCATGTTGTTTAGCGTTTGTGTTACAGTGAGGCAGGTGTAATGAGTGGTGGGTTCGGGTTGCTCGGGTGGGAACCCGAAGAGCTAATCGTTCAAGCATTATGTGTCATACGTTCGGACTTGAACGATTTAACTATACTATGATGAATTTCTGGCAGTAGCTAGCTGTTGATTGTTGATGTTGTTGTTGATTCTTTTTCGAAAAAATAAAAATATGAATTATTACTTAATAAGTGATTTTTGGCAATTCCGAATGTTTCTATGTTAGGGATACAACCATGTATCGTGCTTCGTTTTATGGGGTTATACACACCAGCACATCTTTCGCTGGTTACCCCACACTGTGGTATGTTTTATTTTATTTTATTTATTAACGGCGTTTGCTATTTACATAATGTGTGAAAATACATAAATAAGACAAACATATCCAATCTATAAACAATGAAAATAAAGCAAAAAGAAATAAAAAGAAAAGCTTATACAAAATAAAACGTATAAAAATACATTCAAAGAAAATTTTACCAAAATAATAATCAGAATAACAAATAAAGGTATAAAGGTATATGCCGTGAAGGTATGAATGAATGAATATTGCACAGTAAAATTATATAGACAAATATACAACTGCAGTTCACTACCCTTTAAATTACAGAAAAAAAAACATTCTTCTGTTTCTTCGTGGCTTCTCAGTTTGTTACAAAGATCCATCTTTGTCAGGGAAACCCTCCATATATTTTTTCATTAACTAATTTCAATAATCACCGAATTGAAACACTCATCACAGAAAGGTGCTTACATAGGTAGGTAGGTACCTCACTCGCTAAATTTAAGTTTTATTTTTTTATTTTTTACCTGAAATTTTTCACGTTGTAACTACTCGAGGGAATTGCTTCAATTTACGTGCCTTGCCTCTTCATTTTCTGAAATAAAATTATTTTTAATTATCTCGACGCGAGAACGGGGCCATTCTTGCGAGTTGACGTATCTACTTAGTATATTAAATTACGCCTGTAATGAAATTTTAAAATATTTTATCGTTATTGTCACCTTTGTCTATAGATTGAATGTTTAACGAGTTTTTTATGAACAAAAATATCATTTGACTCCCGAAAGGGAAAAAAATTCAATGTTTGCGTATATGCAATTAAAAAAGAATATCCGATTTACATACACATTGGTATAAGTAGGTAAAAAAGCCAAAAAATGAAATAATATTAATAAAAGTATTGTTAAAATATTATGGATTATTTCTTAAACTATTGTTGATATGTACCTGTAAGCTCCTCCTACATAATTAATCTATAAATATAAGTAAAAAAATTGTCAAAATAGTCATAAGCTAGTTAATGCCCTAACAAGGCGAAATAGGCCTATCGCGCAGAATAAAAAATTAATGTAGAATCAAAAAGTCTTTACTTTTAATTATAGATATAACTTATAATGGAATTCTCCCAAATAAAAACTTCGTCGATAATTAAGATTAAAATTGAATTCAAACAAAAAAATATCAAATGTCAAAAAGTGCAGTAGCTTTATTTGGTTATTTATTATTTTCGCTTTCTTTTGTATTTTTAATGCCTCCAGATTATCCAGTCTTAGGCCCTCTTTATTTATGTGTAATATTTCAACTCCCGTTTGTTTTTCAAATGAATGATAATTATTTATGAGATGTTCTTCCCTCACCACAACCCGTTCTGCTTATGGGTACTAATAACGGCCCCTTTCAAAACTCTGAAAGAACACACAAAGAACATACGAAGAGTCCGGAGCAGGGCCGGATAAATCATAGAACAATCAGGAACAAGAAGTAATGGAGGTTGTCTTAAAAAGGGCGCTTAAAATTCAGTTAATTATATAAATAAAAAAACAGCAGTTATGGCACTCGGTTCTCTTTGCGTACTAGGATTAAGGCTCGGCATGATGGAGTGTATGTAAAAAATCTCGCTTAGCGCTAATATCTTGCTCGCCTACTTATAAAATGTTATTTGGGCATCAAATATATTGCTACGGGCGCAAAAACACGTTTTTCCGGCCCTGGTCCAGAGAACTCTAAAACCTTGCAGACACTGCACTTAATGTGCCAAAGAGAGCTTATCATGTGGAAACAACTGGCTCACTGCTCAGTGATAGTGAAGATAATAGTCCACCGAATTTAAGACAGAAATTTTTGAAAGCTCTAAAGTGGCTCTTCGTGGCTTCGAGGTCCGCATGTCCAATGGGTACAAAGAAATTTCCTCAGACATCGTCGTAGAGTTCTCGTTGGAAAGTTGACACGGAGAAGTTAGTGCATTCCCATAGGATATGCTCAGAGGTCTGTTCAGGGTTATCAAAAAGGTGACATGAGGACGAATCGGATAAGTGAAAACGAAAGAGATAACTTTTGATACTGCCGTGTCCAGTAAGGAATTGCGTGGTCCAATAATCGGGAACATTTATGAGATGATTGACAAATTCCGAAAAGTTGTCGCTGTTTAATCACCTATTGTGCTCTTTAATTCTAGTTTTAAGAGTGGAGTGTATGAATTACCACTGAGTGTATAATTTAAATTGTAGCGATTTTCCGGCCTTTTAAATCGTTAAAACTGGCCGAAGTCGGTGACTTACATTCATTATGAAGTCGGTTTTTTTGTATGAAAGATTATATTCTTTCTCATTGACCTCATGATAATGAATCAGGATGATCGATTGATTAATAAGGATATATAATATCCCTTAATAATTACAACAGCAAAAAACAATAGTTGTATCGTCATATAGATGTACTCCAATGTTGTGCTGGTGTCATGACTGGCTAACAACTCGGTGTGATGTGGATGATATACGTAACATGGTGTAGGGAACGATTCTGGAAATGAATTATCCTATAGTTGGTTGGTTCGTTCAAACAGACAGAGCACACCCCAGTCTGTTCCTCTACGAAATTAATTTCAACATTTTCTATGAATAAAATAATTAAATTTGAACAGATGTTTCACGTTAGCATTACTTAGTTAACGACTTTGGTAAATTACTTTAATTCAGACTTCCTCTCTCCACGTACCTACTAGTGACTGAATGTGTATGTGTTTGGGTATAGTTTTATAAACTATTTAAGGTTCTGTACAGGGTTGTCATACGTCCAAGTAGAAATTTTCGATGTCCAAGTTTAAATATATTTTTCTTCGTCTTTGTCTTCTGCTCTTAGTCAATATTTCTATATTGAATTAAACATAAAAAAAACTATGTTTTGGATCCTACATACAAAGTTTATTTATAGTCGATAACTATTTCGACCATAAATAAACAATATATTATGTAGAATCCCAAACAAGGTGCTTTATTTTAAATTTATAAGAAATTGAATTACATATATAAAATAAATTATTCGCAATTACATAAAATATTTTTATGCGTATTTTGTATTAACTGTATACTAAATCCTAATTGAATGAAATAAAGATATAAATAAATAAATAAATAAATAAATAAAAAATAAATAAATAAATAAATAAATAAATAAATAAATAAATAAATAAATAAATAAATAAATAAATAAATAAATAAATAAATAAATAAATAAATAAATAAATAAATAAATAAATAAATAAATAAATAATAAATAAATAAATAAATAAATAAATACATAAATAAATACATAAATAAATAAATAAATAAATAAAGAAATAAATGAATAATAAATAAATAAACAAAAAAAAAAAAAATAAATAAATAAATAAATAAATAGATAAATAAATAAATATAACAAATAAATAAATTAATAAAAAAAATAGAGGAAAATTCTTCATTCCTTTTTGGATCACTAAAATGATCTTTTATTAAATCTCCTTTTTTATTATTAACGAACTAAATTTTCCCTTTGAACAAACAAAATAAGGTTTATTACGGCCGTTAAAAATCCCATACAAACAATTTCGGGCCATGACTTCTTCGGGAGTTTTTACGACGACCGTACAATAAAGGTCACGTTGGATCAAGTAACTAACTGGAAAAGTTTTTGAAGTAATAAATCCTTCTTCGTGAGTATTGTTTATTTCGGATCTCCTTGTATATTCTATGTGACAAGAATTTGACCCTTTCAATTAGTTTATCTCGTCTAACAAGTAAAGTTATTCCGTGTGTCTTATGTGACATCTTGATACAACAATATCAGCGATCAGCGAATGTAATCATGGATTGGTATTACAAAATGTATACAAGTAAACGTTGAGCAATCGTGTTCTTTACCACACACGTATGACGTATTACTAGAGACCAAATTTTTGAAAAAATAAATAATAGAATGAATGTCGCTAAAATCATCATCCATCGATAACATCTTGTTTTTTAGTATTAAACCACTCTTAAGGTTCCTCGCGATCTACCTTCTTTTTGACAGTTCAAAAATGTGTAAATTTACCCACGTGGAGAGATAGAGAACATGGCCCGAATTTCTTTTTTAGATGCTTGGCAACGTCGCTGGTCTTCTTCTTCCGTGGGCAGACTGATATTTTTATTTCTTCATGATGTGAGGACTCGAATTTTTTCCTCGTGGATTGTTCCCGATTATTGGACCACGCAATTCCTTACTGGACACGGCAGTTTCAAAAGTTATCTCTTTCGTTTTCACTTATCCGATTCGTCCTCATGTCAGCTTTGTGATAACTCTGAACAGACTTCTGAGCATATCCTATGGGAATGCACTTACTTCTCCGTGTCAACTTTCCGACGAGAACTCTACGACGACGTCCGAGGGAATTTCTTTGGATCCATTGGATATGCGGACCTTGTAGCCACGAAGAGCAACTTTAGGGCTTTCAAGACTTTCTGTCTTAAATTCGGTGCTCTATTATCTTCACTATCACTGAGCGGTGAGCTAGTTAGCTCTCTTTGGCACATTAAGTGCAGTGTCTGCAAGGTTTTAGAGTTCTCCGGACTCTTCGTATGTTCTTTATGTGTTCTTTCAGAGTTTTGCAAGGGGCCGTTATTAGTCCCCATAAGCATAATGGGTGGTGGTGGGCGAAGAACAGTTCAAAAATGTTAGTTTACACCGACGCGCGACACGCATGAGCTAAGTATTTAGGTAAGTCTCTGCAATGAAATTCTCATAAAACTTAAGTGAGCGACTGTGCAATAAAAACATGGTTAGTATTTGGAATTTAGTATTTAGGTAGGACTCTGCATTCGGACCTTAGGGTACGGGAGTTTTTTAATAAGGAAAATATAAGAAACAGTTGTGATTCAGTAAGCAGTCTTCTCGCAGTACGGGACCCTTTTTCTTGATATTTTTCTTAAAGCCCTCTCGTAATACGAGCCTTATGGGGTCTTACATAATATTTGCAAATCGAATTGAATTTCGGTTTAACAAAAACAGGGTAAATGAACGTCGGATTAAAAAAAATCATTATGACGTTTATTGTTTCACAGATCCACATTGAAAAATCTAATTAAAAATGTGTTATCCCAGCAATCGAGCCCGGAACAGGATTCAGTTACCAACTAATAGCCTGTTCAAAATTATGCGTTTACTTTTCATTGATTTGTTTTTTATAGGTATGTTGGTACTTATTCTTCGAGTTTCTCAAGTTTTTATCATTATATTGTGTTCTACGAAATGGTCTTCAAATAGCAAATACACGGCTCACTTGCCTATTAAGAAGCGAAAATAATAAAAAAAACTATTATGTTAGAAATGGTTTTTCGTTACTTTTTTCCACTGCTAACAATCTTCTTTTTCATCTATAAAATCTCTTGTACTTATGTGACGAAACGAGTGAGTATTCTTCCGTACTGGAATGAAAGGAAGACATTATTTCTGTGTATTTTCTTCCCGACTTTGAGGGCTTATTTTGTATATCAAAGTGGTTTTTCCGCCATGTAGTTTAGTTGCGTGAGAGCGACGACAGAGGTGGTTTCATACAGTCCATTAATGTTGCCACTTTTCCGCATTTCGACATGAATAGGGAAAAATAAATTAGAATTGTCGATCGACAAACTAAACTTAGTTAAATTAAAATTATTATAATTTTGTACTTCATTTAGGGCCAATATTTCAATGTACAATTAAATGCTTGATTGTCGATTTTCTCTATGGTTTTTGGCATGTGTATGGTTAATCGGAGTTTGGCGTTATTTCATTACAAAACCAACGTTGATCGTCAATTACGAACTGTCAAAAATTTATTGGCCGTTTTTCGGCAATCAAGCAAGTTAATTGTGTTTTTTGTTAGCAAAGAACTGTCAATTGTGAACATAACCTTTGTACGTTTTGTGTTATTTGATTTTGTTTTTTTATTATCTATATTGTATTGAATAAATAAATGGTTGGTTCAAAACAATATGTTATTTTATTATAACAGTTAAGATTTCAAAACACCTTTTCAGCGTGTTTCACTGAAACCAAAGCTGCACAAACCTACAAATTTTTCAGGATCCTAAAGATAAATGAAAAGAAACATTCTATAAAGCATCTAATTTTATTGAATTTAAAATTGGGATAGTGGAAATTTTACAAATTGAGATAGTACGAATTCTGTATCAGTGACCAACTTACTGTATAGTTTGCTTTATATTTTATTTTATACATGAATTACAAAAAAAAAATAAACATTAGAAACATCTGTGTAGGTATTGACGGGCCGGCTATGACGTAATGAATATTTCACAACAAAAACATTTTAAAAATTGAGAAAAGACAAATTCTGTATTACAATACATAGATTAATTATTATCTTTTTAAATTTATGTACATAATTGTAAAACAGAAAAAAATAATAATAAAAATTCTGACAAATATGTCGACTATTATGTTAGCGTCCCGCAGTTGTCATAACACAGAATAATGGATGCAAACAGCTGTAAACTGTAAACCATGCTGTAAACAACGAATACCATAGAGCATAAGACGGTATTACACGTGTTAAAAACATTGATCGACGATTAGTTGATTTTTTCTTAATTGTGTATTGAAATAACCAATTTACTAAATTGGCAATTACGAATCTAATCGACGATCAGTTGATTGACAATTAACTCCATTTTTTATTGTCCATTGAAATATCGGCCATTTTTTTTTTAACATGTCTACGTAGGGGACGCCAGCTATTAGGATTTGGGTCCATTTTACTCTTCCGAAGAAGCGCACTACGTAGCGTTGGGAGGGGTTTGCAATCTAGAAAAGAGTTTATTAATTCGGATTTTAAAAAGACCCGGGTTGTACGAAGATGGAAACACAGAATTCGGAAGATCGTTCCACAGTCGGGCTGCTGTATTAATAAAGGAGTTCGAGAAGCGACTTGTTCGTATATGTTGAAGGTCCACTGTGAATGGATGCTGCGATTGAGTGAAGCGAGTGACTCTGTTGCGAGTGGGTGGAGGAGGGACCAAATATGCAAGTTCTTCTGAGCAATTCCCGTGGTAGTATCTATAGAATAAACTTAAAATACCGACTCTGCGTCTGTGTTCTAGTGATTGCAATCCATCAGTCAGTGATGGATCATCAATCAGACGTATAGCACGCCTTTGGACAGCGTCGAGGGTATTCAGTAGGTATTGGGGGGCGCCACTCCAGAGGTGACTGCCATATTCAATAATTGGACGTATTTGTATTAAATAAAATTTTAAGATCTTAATTCACTTAAAAACATATAACAATTCAAAAGTGAATCTTACATAGATATGAAACCACATTTTTTAGTTATACTTAAGTATAGGAATTCAAGGCACCTACAGGACTAACGACCTGTCATCGGCTGGTTTACGTAATCACTTTAAGCGCTTATGTATTCATCATCATTGGCGCTACAGCCCTGTGTGGGCCCTGGCCTCCTCCAGAATCCTTCTCCAGTCGTCCCTGTCCTCCACCGCTCTTCTCCAGTTTGCTATTCTGATCGCTCTTATGTCGTCTTCTGTATCGTCCAGCCATCTTAGCTTGGGCCTGCCTCTACTTATTCTACCCTCTGGATTGGTATTAACAGGTCCTCCACCGCTCTTCTCCAGTTTGCTATTCTGATCGCTCTTATGTCGTCTTCTGTATCGTCCAGCCATCTTAGCTTGGGCCTGCCTCTACTTATTCTACCCTCTGGATTGGTATTAAGAACCTTTTTGGGGACACGATCATCATTCATCCGGCTGACATGTCCCAAACACTGCAGTTTACGTACTTTTATGACTTGTACAATGTTGGGTTCGTCATAATAATGCCTGTAGTTCGTGATAATATCGCATCCTCCAAAGTCCATTATCATTTACTGGGCCAAAAAAGGATTTTCCTTTCAAATATAAAGAGGCTGTTTTCGTATCTTTTTGTTAAGACCCAGCATTCAGCTCCATACACTACGACAGGTCTGAGAAGAGTTTTACAAATTAGAATTTTTGTTTTCCTTGTTATTATTTTGGACCTTAAATGCTTAATTAAACCATAATAGCACCTATTGCCAGCGGCCAGTTGTGCATTAATTTCGGTGCTGCAGTTATTTTCATGAGTCACGATAGCGCCTAGATAGCAAAAAGAGTCAACCGATTCCACTGTATGTGTTTCCACATCAATAGGACGCAGGATTTCATTATGTGGTGTTTTTTTTGCTATCATATATTTGGTTTTTGTAGTGTTAATTTCAAGGCCCAAATTATTCGCGGAGTTTTTAAGCCTGCGAAAGTCATTCTTTATCCTCGGAAGAGTTGTTGAGATTAGATCTAAATCGTCTGCATATCCCAATATTTGACTAGACTTTCTGAATATAGTCCCAGATGTCTCTATTTCCGCCTCTCTAATAACTTTTTCCAGGGCAATATTAAATAAGAGACAAGCCAGGGCATCACCTTGTCTTAGGTAAGGCGCGCATGGAAGCTTTAATTCATCGGCCGATTAATTTATCGGCCGATAATAATCGGCCGATCGGTTTTAACGCGCATGGAAGCTTATAGAATCGTACGATTGGAAATAACACGGCGGTCAACATTCATATATTTAAAATACAATATGTATATTATTATTATATTCATAAGTTTTAAAACCTATATGATTAGAAATATGGATTTTTTTGAAGTAGCATGTGATTGTACTCTTGTCCTCAAAATGCGTAAAAAGAAACGTCAAAAAAATCACTGGGTTCATCCGCTAATAAGTGCTATATTACCGAAAGGACAATTTGTCCGGTCCTACAAAGATTTAAGATCACACTTTGAGGAGTTTTTTAAGTACACCAACCAGTTATTAAAATTTCGCTAATCTCCAACCACAATTTTTGCTTAATTTGGCGGTCACTATATTTTTTAAATTTTTAATCATACTATGAAGGACGTGCTTCAACTAATGTAATTAATTGTTCGGAATCAATATTTATTTCATACATATTTTCTGACATTTCGTTTGACAACACTGACAACCTACTTTTCGATCTACTGCGCTCGGACGATTAAATTATCGGTGAGCAAGCGCCATGCGCGCTCTCTCATACAACGGGATTGGTTACAAAAAATCGGCCGATCTCGATCGGCCGATTTTAAATTTTAAATCGGCCGATTCTGTTAGCTTTCATGCGCGCTCTTACATGAAATTCGTATGTTGTAGCTCACCGATAATTAATCGGCCGATGAAATTAGCTTCCATGCGCGCCTACCTTTAGTCCATTGTAAGTCTTGAAGGGATCTGATATGCTGTTCTGAATCTGAAGTGCTTATGTATTAAGTTGGAATATTTCTTCTATACTATTCCAACTACGTCTCAATTGAGATATTGATTTGATAAAAAAATCATTGACAAATAAAGAAATAATCCAATGTATGCGTATATATGTAGGTATATGCAATCATAAATATTCGATTCACATATACATTTGTAGAAGTATGGCGCCGTTCAAAGGAGACTTACATATGTATTATATCACTTATATGCAGTAGCATTGTCACCTCATATAGTATTAGGATTGTTGCTTTAATTGTTTGCGAACCAATTTGTCAATAGATGGCGTTTCAAAAAATCATTAAAATATGATTAATTTAAAACGTTGCAATCTCCCGGACTATAAGAATGTGTAATTTGATTCTTTCTGTCGTGAGAGACATATTATATGGAAGTATTAAATAAATATAGGTACCTACGAATAATATCTCATTCAATATGTTATCATAACGTGTTTACAATAACATATTAGTGAGATATGTTACTCCTTTGTGAGAACCTAGGTTCATAATATGTCTGCTGTGTTGTGCTGTTACATTTTGCTTCCCTTTGGTTATACATACACCAAACATTATACGTATTAAACACCCTTCAGGTAGTTACAAACAAACGGATGGACGTTTGACAGTTTTGGCGTGTGGTTTGTTCAAACAATGGCAGTGCACACACACAAACACATAGTTATACTTACATAGTTTCTGTTGGAAATCCTGACACATAACATACGGCTGAGAATGTCTGGCCCACAAGATATGGACGTTTCAAATTAATTGATTTGTGGATGAAAAGCACAAGTGTTGGCTCTATCCGATCGTACGTTGTTTCTACTGCATAATAATAATCATAATAATTTCTACTATTATTATGCAGTATTTATTTCATTTCGTGAGCAGGTGGGTGCTATGTTTCACAAACCATATTAAAAATATAAAATTATACATAAAAATTAAAAGAATAACATATAAATATACAAAAAACTTCTTCATCTTCCTCTTTTGGTAGATCTATGATTTGTTTCTACATGTCTTGGGACGAGGATGCTCTCCCCCCATCTCTTTGATGGTCTTCCCGGTGGTCGGCGTCCCTTTGGTATCGTGCGTATTGCAATCTTTGACAGCCTTTCTGGATTCATCTCTCCAGTATCGTCTTTGCCTGATGCACCTTACAATATCCTCTACATTGCAGGTTCTGCGGATTTCCTCATTGGGAATCCTGTCTCTGAGGGTTCTGCCCAGATATGTCTGAGTATAAAAAAACAAAATAGTAAAACCGTCTCTCTCTAAATATCTCTTAAAGCAATGCATAATTAATTCCCATCTTTTGTGAATTGGAGAGTCAAACCACATTCTAGCTACTTGAACAATGGAATTGATGGACCTCCATATGCTTATTCTTGCACTAGATATCTTCTGTCTTTGGGGAGCCGCAATGCCTGCGCTCTGCAAAGATTTTGGACAAACAATGAGACAGTATCAGTCTCATATAGAGCTGTCTAACATCAAAAAATCCACTGTGTATATATATTAATGGAACTTTGGATTTGAATTGGATTGAAATGGAACTCAAAAACCAGCCTAATTTGTATTTTTTTTTATTTTTTTAAAAAACGTGAAAACACGTACCTACACGTAATAAAACACTGATACATTTTTTATTTTACAAAAACTAGTTCCCATCTCGACTTAATGTAGAATATATCTTTATTTTAATTGCACCAAAATTTGAAGTAGTAAATAATAAAAAATACTTTAAATAATTTCAAAACATCCCTACCTATCATCTTTATGAAATTTACTCTAGTAAAAAGGATAAATAATATTTTAAAGAACACACAAAGATTGACTGTCTGACATGTTTTTAATACTACACAAAAAATTCAATCTACTAATTTTGTTTTACAATGTTCCATTGTTTATTTTATTTGAAATATGAAATCTATTTATCATGGTGTTGCCATAACTTCACAATCTTATATATTTTGTGTCATTGCTGCACCATTTAAACCTATGATTCAAGTGCACCTATTATTTTAGCCTATGATAGATCTCGACCCAGCAGTCATCTCCATAAACAATATTCGACATGTGTAATACAATGCATCATCTTGCTTGTATACCGCCTGCATGTGTCGTGGCGCTAGCAGCGGCGAGTCTGCAAACTCAGCCGCGCGATCCTATAATATTATATACCCATTCAAAACGCATTTCGTGATTTCGTCATTCGAGAACTATCTTCTACCGCGAATGCACTGCTCTTGCGACCTTTTAGTTCATATCCCGCAAAATTTATCGATTGTATATTTTAATTATCAGTATAAAATAGAATATTAATTTGAATTTATATTAGAGTCATTCATGGTCAATAAACGTATGTAAGTAATATATATTATCTTTGTAATCTCTGTTAGAATATTACCTGTGTTTTATTTCATAAATTGCTGATTTTTATTCATTAATTTTTACGTAGTACTGTGATAGGTATGTATATCAGTGCGCCGCAAATAAATCTCTTATTGGTTCAGGCCGATTTAGCGAATAATCACCAATGTAATTAAATATTTACGCAGTATTACAAAAAACTACTTTGGGGACAGGCTCACAGGTGAAATACCTAATGTCTAAATAGACCGGCACAGCTTAATCTCCAATACCTATAGGGTGACTGCCGACAGGTTCACGTAACCTAAACTGGTAACCCACGACGGTCGTATTTAAAGTGGTTTAAACACAAGGTTTCAAAACCATCATATTGATCAGATAATTTGTGGAAAATTATCTGTCCGTTTGTACAGAATCAGGAAATAATGAAGTATATTTTTAATATAAAGGAATTAATTTTTTTTTAAACTTTTATATCTGTTACGTGTATAACAAACAATTTGTTTTCGTATGCGTAAATAACTCATCACACCGTAAATACTTTGTATGAAATATTAAAAGTTGAGCCTAGTTTTATCACAAGATTACTTCTTTAATGATTGTTAGGCTCCAATATCCATCCTCCAGTGCCCAATTCCAAGTTCATTCTTCAAAAATAATGGTAAATTTCTGAATAAGAAAAATCGCTACGAGTTCAAGTTTCCCCAAAGATGGTTGAATCGCTTGAATCGTGTAAACCCGAATTTCTTAGTGGCGGAAAAAGAAATTACATTATGTATTGAGAGCTAATGGAGAATTTAGGACAGGGGTCGTAAAAAATACTTTGAATGGCTGATATATTGTCAAAAGTAAACTTTTAAAGTTAATATGGACATTTATTTTTTTATAATAGTCGTTTTGCCAAGAGGCGAGAAATCGAAAGTAAAACAGGCGAATTATAATCGCTTATAAAGTTCAAGAATGAGGATCTCCACTCATTCTGAATGTATTGCCGTTTAGGATAAAATGGGACTGGTGTCATGTGTATACACGCATGTGTCGTGCTCTGTTTTATAAGGCGAAGCATAACTTATATATATATATATATATATATATATATATATATATATATATATATATATATTATATATATATATATATATATATATATATATATATTATATATATATATATATATATATATATATATATATATATATATATATATATATATATATATATATATATATATATATATATATATATATATATATATATATATATATATATATATATATATAATATATATATATATATATATATATATATTATATATATATATATATATATATATATATATATATATATATATATATATATATATATATATATATATATATATATATATATATAATATATATATATATATATATATATATATATATATATATATATATATATATATATATATATATATATATATATATATATATATATATATATATATATATATATATATATAATATATATATATATATATATATATATATATATATATTATATATATATATATATATATATATATATATATATATATATATATATATATATATATATATATATATATATATATATATATATATATATATATATATATATATATATATATATATATATATATATATATATGTATATATATATATATATATATATATATATATATATATATATATATATATATATATATATATATATATATATATATATATATATATATATATATATATATTATATATATATATATATATATATATATATATATATATATATATATATATATATATATATATATATATATATATATATATATATATATATATATATATATATATATATATATATATATATATATATATATATATATATATATATATTATATATATATATATATTATAATATATATATATATATATATATATATATATATATATATATATATATATATATATATATATATATATATATATATATATATATATATATATATATATATATATATATATATATATATATATATATATATATATATATATATATATATATATATATATATATATATATATATATATATATATATATATATTATATATATATATATATATATATATATTATAATATATATATATATATATATATATATATATATATATATATATATATATATATATATAT
>CAUYVO010000020.1:0-153618 GCA_963576475.1 Molanna angustata
ATATATATATATATATATATATATATATATATATATATATATATATATATATATATATATATATATATATATATATATATATATATATATATATATATATATATATATATATATATATATATATATATATATATATATATATATATATATATATATATATATATATATATATATATATATATATATATATATATATATATATATATATATATATTATTATTAAGTATTTTGGGGATAACCCGCGACAAATTATGATTCCCGAGAGAATTAGTCGTCTGCCGACGTTTCGTCTGAATCACATCAGACATTTTCTAAATTCATAGTTAATAAATTTTCGTCTCGAGGCGTTTCTTTATATTTTTCAATTTAAGTAATGTTTTCATTTGGACATTGTACGCTGTCAGGCGTTTCTAATGTGACGTTACATTTCGCTTTCATATATATATATAAATGTGACTATTGTTTGAAATATCGGTAGTTTGATTACTATGGTTTTTAAAAATGTTGTTTTCAAGTACACTTGTCCATGCGGTCGGGATTCGAATGCTATCGTCCCTGTTATTCATTATACTGTTGCTTCTTTTATATATTTCGATTGCTTCCCTGTAAATTCTAAATGTTTCATTGTTAATATTCGCGACTACTTTTGAATTTTCAAAGTCTATGGAGTGATTTTCGGTCAATGAGTGATTTACAAGAGATGAAGTTAGTTTCCGGTTTTTAACATCTACGCGATGTTCAGAGTCGCGCGCTGAGATTCTGCGATTTGTCCTGCCTATGTAAGTTTTTGAGCAATCACCGCATGGGATTTCGTAAATACCGTGTGACTCTAATGGTATTTTATCTTTCGGACTTTTTAAAAAGGATGAAATTTTGTTGTCTGTTCTAAAAATGGTGCGAATATTATGTTTATAAAGTAGGTGACTGATTTTGTCTGTAGTGCCTTTTATGTAAGGCAAAAATGCAATGGAGAGTGGCTTTACTTTAGTTGACGTATCTTTTTTATTAAAATTTTTATTAGTTTGATTTTTTACTGCATTATTTATCGTAAAATTAGAAAAACCGTTATTTCGTAGCGCGTTTTTAAGATACTCTAATTCGTTTTGAATGTTTTCGGAGTCGGCTATCCTTAATGATCGTGTTACCAAGGTGTTTGCTACAGAGGCGATTTGTGCTGGATGATGGTTCGACGATGCGTGGAGATATCTGTTGGTATGTGTTGATTTTCTGTACACAGTGTGGCCGAGAGTGCCATCGTCTTTTTTGATTACGAGAACATCAAGAAAAGGTATTTCACCGTTGTTTTCTATCTCCATTGTGAATTTGATGTTATTGTGGAGATCGTTCAGAAAATCAAGAAATTTGTTAAGTTCCTCCAAACCGTGAGGCCATATAACGAAGGTATCGTCCACGTATCTAATCTATAGCTTTGGTTTTAAGCGCGCTCTATCTATAGCTTCCTTTTCTAACTTGGTCATGAATATGTTAGCGACTGGCGGTGAAAGAGATAGACCCATTGGTGCTCCTTTTACTTGTTTGTACATGTCGTTATTATAAGTGAAAAATGTGTTATTGAGGCAATGTTCTATTAAAGTTATTATGTCATTCGGTGGGTCACTCATTTCTTTTATTGCTTGAAAAGCTTCGTCTGTGGGTATATTGGTAAACAAGGATACGACGTCAAAACTGACAAGGATGTCGCCCTTGTTTAATTTTTGATTTTTAATGATTTTTATAAAATGTTCCGAATTTTTGACAAAAGATTCCGCTGATTCTACATCTGGTTGTAAGTAGTTGGCAAGATACTTTGATAACATTTGAAGTGGAGAACCGACAGAACTGACTATGGGTCTAAGAGGAACATCCGTCTTATGAATTTTTGGCAAACCGTATAATTTCGGAAAACGTGACGATTTTTCTCTAGGTATTAACGACTTTTTTAATTCGGGACTTAATTTGGATGACATAATTTTAGTTTTAGTCGTTTTTTCTAAGTATGTTATAGGATTATTAGGATGCAGTTTATAAGCCGGATCGTTAAGCAAATTAGTAATTTTAATGTGATAATCTTCGCTTTTCATGATTACTGTTGCGTTTCCCTTATCTGCCGATAATCCACCTGTAAACAATATACCGTTAAGTACTAGAGTCACTAGAAGCCAAACAAAACGCAATAATGACGTCATTGGGGAAACCCACCCCTCCACTAACACTTGACGCGGCTTCCTTTCAAACTTTCACTTGGAAGTAAGCTTTCGACTCGAACGGACGTGCGTGCACTATCCCTCGAGACGAAAATTTATTAACAAGGCGCCTTTAGAAAATGTCTGATGTGATTCAGACGAAACGTCGGCAGACGACTAATTCTCTCGGGAATTATAATTTGACGCGGGTTATCCCCAAAATACTTAATAATAACATATTTTGTACTCGCGAAAACCTTAGATTTAACATATATATATATATATATATATATATATATATATATATATATATATATATATATATAGATCCCACTACATTTTTTGCGTCCGCCAAATATCCGACAGATCGGCGTCCACCACTTCTACTTATTATTTTAGGTTTATGTCAGTGAATTTAGAGCTATTTGTTGCTCACAATCATTGTAGCCATAAGGTTTTTCTTGTAAATTGAAAAATATAAATATTCAGTTTTATCCTATTTTGGTACGTTTTACACGTCATTTTCATACTTGCGTCCATGTGTATATTTTTTGTATATTTTACAAATATCTTCCTATAGTTTTCACGTCCATTTTTTTATCTTTATTACTGCGTCCGGTGTATATTTTTTGTATATTTTATATATTTCTTCATATAGTTTTCACGTCCATTTTTCTATCTTTATTACTACTTCCGGTGTATATTAAAAACTTTCCTATGCATAATTGACATCATACTTGCGTCCATGTGTATATTTTTCTATATTTTATATATTTCGTATATTTTATATAGTTTTCACGTCCATTTGTTCTAGCTTTATTACTACGCCTTCTGTACACAGGCGATTTCTTAGTGTGTACATAAGTGCACTACACTGCCTTCTAAAATTAATAAATATATATTATATCCAAAAAACTTATTCAAAACACTTGCCAAAATACGTTATAATGGTACCTAGTAACTTTGTTAGTAGATGCGTGTTTGTATATAGCGCCAAAATTCGTATATTATAGGATTGTGTGCATAATTTATATGAACGTAATTTTTCTACATATTATCTCATAGTAATACGAAATTTTGCCGATCCGTGATTGTGAGCGACACAGATAGCGCTTCATTGGTATGTGTTAGAAAAGGACAGAACACTGTCCCGGTCCGTGCTTTGCTCCAGACATGCGTATTGAAGACATAAATACTGTCCATAATAAGTTAACATCAACATGCGTACTAACAACATTTTACTTATTATTTGTAAGGATTATTTTACATTAACTTACGTACAATGTTATGACAAACATCTGTGGTGTGATGGTGAAGTTTGTCCGAATGTTCATTAGTGTCAGAGTAAAATTAAAAACATCTTTTGTAATATCAATAAGGATATTAAAAAAAATATATCAATTAAATTGCTCGTTCTATATTATAGGGATGTTTATTTCAATGTCGATGGACTGATATTATCAATTTAACAACTATGTTTTTTTTAAATACCTACGATGTTTAGAAACATATTGTGAATTATTGTTCAATTTATTGACAGCTTACTGTTGAGTCCGACGGTGTTTTTATACGCAGTTTTGAAGAAAACTACATTATTATAACATAAGACCATCTCAATATTTTTTCAACGATGTTACACCAACAAACATTTGATCTCCTCCATCGTAGAGTTTTATACAATCGTGTAATCGAAAGGCATGCACAAATTTAAGAGCGTTGAACTTTTTTTTAAATTTTCATATAGATATCAACCGGGAGTATAACATCTAGGATTTTATGAATCTTTTATATATTTTGAAGTACTCGTATATTATACAAATAACAAAAGTTTTTATTTGATTTTTTTGTTGTGATATATTTAGTCAAAAGATAATTTTGTGTTATAAAATGTTGGGGAAATTCATTATTTAAATATTATATAAAACACACTACATAGGTACCTACTTTGTTTAATGTCACTATTTATTAGATGAAGTACTTACGTACTAGGTACATCATATAAATTTAATATGTACCCAAACATTATTTCTTTCAAAATAAATTATAGAATAAAACAAAATTCAAAGGCTCGCCATTGAAAAAATATATATAAAATTTAAAAATAATAATAAATACTTCCTTGCACCCTGTGCATGTGGCCATTTCATTGCTATTCGACAATTTCATCTAATTTATTTACCTAGTGTTTCCAGCCCCGATAAGCAAGAGTTACGTGAGAAATAATTTTAAATAAATTTATAAACATGAATGTAGATACCTACATAATATATTATAATATTGTGTATAGGCGACTGCCATAGAAATCGTATGAAGCAATGTCGTCACTAAATTCAATTTATGTAAATTTGAGATGTACTACTACAATGTTACTATGTTTTATAGAAAATTAAATTATCTATTTGGATTGTTTCGGTTTTTTTCGATATTATTAAAAACTAAGGATATATAGGCAGTTAAACACATAAATTTAAAAAAATGTTTTTCTTAATAAAAAATGTTTGAGAAACTCTGGAATTTTTTTGAAAAAACTCGTTTGAGATTTTGTATTTGTCTATGTTCGTACCAATTTTCAGCGTTCAAGCTTTTATGGTTTCTGAGATATATGGAAAAATAAAGTAAAAATTCAAAAGTTGATAACCCCTGACTGAAACAAAAATTCAAAATTCTGAGTATAAAAGTTTTGTAGGCCTATAACTATTTATGTATTCTGAAGTTTTGGGCTCTGTAAATTGAGCAGATCAAAAGTTATAAGGGGAGACGGACACACCCACACACCCACACACCCTCACACACACACACATGCACGCACGCACGCACGCACGCATGCACGCATGCACGCACAAGCACACGCGCACGGACACAAAACTCACACGAAATATTTTACTCCGAATTCTGAGTAAATCCGTGTATGGAACATATATGCTGTGAAGCCACTATGTTGGTGTTTTATGACTTGGAAAAGCCGTGAAAAAAGTAGACCCTGCATACAATTCTCGCGTATCCTGGCTTGAAACATTGTCGATATGTTAAGAGAACAAAGTTCTCTTAAACAAATCGATAGTTGAAATATGTAATTAAGATAAACGCAAAAAAACAATAAGAAACTAGTTGCATGTAATACATGAGATCCAACTATCGATAACGATAGTATGTTAGTTGAAGAATAAGTACCAAACTATAAACCCATAAATCCAAATTATTGAATATTTTAAGATATTTTGTTTTCTATACAACAGATGTAGGTATGTATGTCTAGATAGGACAGTATGGAGGTCAGTCCTTTTTTCTAACCAGAATATGAAAACAGCATGATGGTATGTATGTATGTATGTTTGGAGATGAAGTATCAAATTATTGAGTCTTCTTAGATATTGTGTAGATATTGTGTACCATACAAATTGTATGAAGCAATGTCGTCACTAAATTCAATATATATAAAATATTGTTAAAAAAATTCAGATACACTACTACATACAAATATTATTTATAGAAAATTATATAATCTAGTTGGGGTATTTCGACTTTTTTCGATATTTTTATTTAGACCCTACATACGATTCTCGCGTATCCGCTTGAAACATTGTCGATATGTTAAGAGAACAAAATTCTTTTGAACAAATCGACAGTTGAATCAATATTAAAGAACTAAAACACTGAACGAAAATCAATATTCGATTGAAATCTTGACTATTATAAAACTAGTTACATGTAACACATGAGATCCAATTGTCGATAGCGATAGTATGTATAGTTGAAAAATAAGAAGTACCAAACTATAAAATCATTAATCGAAATTATTGAATATTTTAAGATATTTTGTTTTCTATACAACACATGTAGGTATGTATGTATGTTAGATAGGACAGTATGGAAGTCAGTCCTTTTCTCCGACCCGGAATATGAAAACAGCATGATGGTTTGTATGTATGTTTGGAGATTAATAAAATATATTATAGGCATCGAAAATAAACAGTCACCAAGCTTTAAAATATTCTCATATCATTTATATTAATTTAATGGATGGATGGGTCGATGGCAGAGCGGCTAGCGCGCTGGGCTGGTAATCCAGTGGTCGCGAGTTCGAATCCTGTCTCGACCGATTTCGTTTACCTATAGCACATGCATTTATTTGATTTTTTTAGGGAACGTAGGAAGATGTATATGTACTTGTTTAACAAGGACATATTCATTTTTTATATTTAAAAAAAATATATATTAATAAAGATGCCGGTGTGTCGACAAAAATGCGCATGGCATGCTTTTTTATAGGATAATGCACACCCGTTCACCTGCCGATGGTTACCCCACATTGTGTGGAACGCAGTGAGGATCGATCCATGATAGTGAACAGTATGATACCAATGATTAACAATAAAATGAATGAGTTTGTTATTTTTTTATTTATTTACATAAGGTACTAAAAATATAATAATCTAAAGTAATAAAGCAATCAAAATGTTAGTGTATGTGTGTGTGTGTGTGTGTATGTGTGTGTGTGTGTGTTTGTCTCACGCCTTCTGAAAAACCAAGAGCATCTAAAAATCTAATTTAAGTGCGAACATGTACCAGTATACCTGATGCAGTGTCACGCTAAAAAGAATGCGATAAAAATGCTGAATTTTAAAAATATTTAAATAATTATTTTTTTCATACAAAATTTTCCAAGTCATATCTGTCAAAAAAGTGTACATTTTGCACGCAAATATCTGTTAGTTTAAAAGTTAGAAGTAGGTATTTACACAAAAAAAATATATTTTGAAGTATAACTTAGCGTTTAAGTGAAAAACATGGTGAATATTTGGTATAATTATAATGTTTAACTTATTTTTAAAGTAAGCCTTTTGTACATAAACGCCGCCATTTTAATATCTTTTCATACAATATTTCATTTTCCCACCGAATGAATATGTTCTTGAAAATAATAAACCTTTGAAATAAATGTAATTATGAAATAATAAAACGAAACACAAGACATTACGGCAAGTTTTAAGACATATATTGTAAAAATGTGTTATTTATTAGTAAAGATATAGGCATAATAAAATTGCATAATTTGTAAATAATATTTGATTTTTCTGACAATATTCATTTTTATGGCATCGAACAAACCAATGTAGGTACCTACATATTCAAAAAATGTATCCGAACCATTCGATATTACTTACGTGTTCGAATCGTTTCCATGGCTACAGAAAGAATGTGATATTCAAATAAAATTTGTTAGGAATCGAATTTATTTAGAAGGTTGTTGTAGGTAGGTACCTACCTAATACTATTTACTTACAAATCAACAATAATATACCTATACTGATTTCCTATAGGAAAATTATTTTATTTATTTATTTATCAACCGTTTGTCCGATTATAATGAAACTTTGGTGAATTGTCGAGCATATGCCCAGGATGGTTTTTGGATTTAAACTTTTTTCTTATTCTTCTTCTTCTTCGTGTATTTGGTCGTTTTACCTATGAAGGGGGAGTATCCTGGGAAAAGAAGGTCCGACTGTCCCTCCATCTCTTCACAGGTCTTCCAGGACGGGTTCTGCATATAAACTTTTTTCTTCTTTTTCTTCAACGTGTACTTGGTCATCTTACCTATGAAGATGAACTATCCTGGGAGATGAAGGTCCAATTTTCCTTCCATCTCTTCGCAGGTTTCTGGATTTAAACTTTTTTCTTCTTCTTCTTCATCGTCTATTTGGTCATTTTACATTTGAAGGTGGACTAACCTGGGAGAAGAATGTCCAATTTTCCTTCCATCTCTTCGCAGGTATCTGGATTTAAACTTATTTCTTCTTCTTCTTCTTCATCGTGTATTTTTGCTCATTTTACCTATGAAGTTGGAGAATCCTGGGAGAAGAAGGTCCAACTGTCCTTCCATCTCTTCGCAGGTATCTGGGTTTAAACTTTTTTCTTCTTCTTCGTGTATTTAGTCATTTTACCTATTAAGTAGAGCATCCTGGGAAAAGAAGGTTCTTTCATCTCTTCGCGGTTCTTCCAGGATGGTTTCTGGATTTAAACTTTTCTTAACCGACTGATGGGACGGGATGTTATGAAGGGAAGGGAGGCACTAAAGGGCCTGAAGGGACGGGAGGTATAAAACTGCCTGAAGGGACGGAAGGTACTGAAGGGCCTGATGGGAAGGGACGTAATGAGGGATTAAAGGGACGGGAGGTACTGAAGGGCCTGAAGCGGCGGGTCCTGGAGTCTAATTCTTTTTCTTCTTAATTTTATGTAGACCTTTAGGACAGTTTTTATACAAACTATTTCTTCTTCTTTTATGTATACATTTGGGTCATTTTTTTATAAAAATTATTTCCTTTAGTCTAATTATTATTCTTCCTCATTTAAGTACGTAGACTTTTGGGAGAGTTTTAATACAAACTATTTCCAATAGTCTTATTCATTATCTTTTATGTAGACCTTTTGGTCAGTATTTATACAAACTATTTCCAATAGTCTAAATATTCTTCTTCTTCTTTTTTGTAGACCTTTGGGTGAGCTTTTATACAATCTATTTCCAATAGTCTAATTCTTCTATTAGGTATATGTATTTTTACTTATTTTATGTAGACCATTGGAATAGTTTTTTATACAAACTATTTCTTTTAGTCTTATACTTATTTTTCTCTTTTTTATTTAGTCTTTTGGGTTAGTTTTAAGTCTAATAGTCTATTGTGCAGAAATATTATTAACGATATGCACACTTGATGAAAATACATATGAAATGAATGGGATATGGGATGTGACGATATAACCTGCACTAGAATCTTTTCAATACTTTTGTTTAATTAAATTTAAACCATTTATATCATCCTATTTTGAATATTTTTCAACACCTAATATTTAAAGAATGGGGGTTGTGGCCATTACTGAACTCTTCACAACATTTATATTCCAATTAAAAACTATTTACTATAGTTCAAGTCTTCTTCTTCTTCGTTAATGGAGACTTTCAGTCAAATTGAGCAAAAATATAATGCACACTTGATGAAAAAATATAAAAACGAATGGGATGTGACCAATACTAGATCTTTTCAGTACCTACGTTTGTTTAATCAAATTTTAACCACATCCCAACATCGAAAATTACTAAATTTTCAATAGGTACACATTACAATTTGTTTTCGATGATAATATTTAAAAATGGGGGTTGTGGCCAAACCAATCTCTTTACAACGTTGATAAACAGTCATATTTAAAACCATTACGCATAGTCCATGCGAGCAGAAATTGTATAAATATTATACTTCATTCACACTTTATAGCAATATATAAAAAAGAATGGGTTGTGGCCATCACTTGAACATTTTACAATACTTAAACTCAATCAAATTTCAAACCACTTTTCATAGTCTGATATTGCAAAATAATTGGGTGACAATATTATAAAAACGATTGCTTTTTCTTTCACAATTTTACATTCTTGGCCAACGGCGGGACATAAAAGCTAGTTAAACAATAATAGTAGGTATTCAACAATCATTTCGAAATGAATGTTGTGTACTATTCAATATCATATTCTAAATAATGATAGACGACAATTTATTTATTAAATAACTGTAACACTGAAAGATAATTAATATCAATATGTTAAGTTAATTTTTTAATCAACAGATATACATATTTAGAAAATAAAACACTGAACGAAAACCAATATTAACATACGATTGAAACCTCGACTATTTTATATTATGAACATTCGATTGAAACCTTGAACAACTTAGGAACTCAAACACTGAACGAAAATGAATATCAACATTCGATTGAAAACTCGTCTATTATAAAATAAGATGATTTTTTAACCAACAGATTTTTAAAATTAGTTGCATGTAACACATGAGATCCAACTGTCGATAGCGATAGTATGTATAGTTGAAGAATAAGTATCAAACTATAAACCCATAAATATAAATTGTTTAATATTTAAAGATATTTGGTTTTCTATACAACACATTACCTAGGTATTTATTTATTTATTTATTTGTTTATTTATTTAGGGACAAATACAGTCTTAAAATACTAAAATAGTATAATACACTATAAAATAAAAATAAACAGACCAATTACATATGTCCACAGATATTAAATATGAAACATTTTAAACATCATTAATTTAAATATAACTAAGATGTATGTTTGCCTGTGAAAAAGGATGGGAAAAGGATTGTGACAGTTAAATTATGTATGTATGTCAAGATAGGATAGTATGGAGGTCAGTCCTTTGATCCTACCCAGAATATGAAAACAGCATGATGGTATGTATGTATGTTTGGAGATTAGTATCAAACAATTAAGTCTTCTTAGATATTGTGTGTAGGCGACTGCCATACAAATTGTATGAAGGAATGTCGTCACTAAATTCAATTTTTATAAAAATTGTTAAAAAGAATTTGAGATGTGCTAATACAATGGATATATTTTTTATAGAAAATAAAATTATCTAGTTGGGGTGTTTCGGTTTTTTCAATGTTTTTAAAAAAATTTGGAAATATAGGCAGTTAAACTCATAAATTTTTCATAAAAAAATATTTTTCTTATTAAAAAATGTTTGTGAAACCCTGGATTTTTTTTTTAAATACTCATTTGATATTTTGTGTTTGTCTATATTTATACCAATTTTCAGCGTTCTAGCTTTTATGGTTTCTGAGATATATGGAAAAATATACAAAAATTTCAAAAGTTTATAACCCCTGACTGAAACAAAAATTCAAAATTCTAAGTATAAAAGTTTTGTAGGCCTATAACTTTTTATATATTCTGAAATTTTTGGCTCTGTAAATTGAGCGGATCAAAAGTTATAAGAGGGGACGGACACACAGACACACAAAACTCACATAAAATGTTCTACTCCGTATTCTGAGTAAATCCATGTAAAGGAACATATATGCTGCGAGGCCTCTAGTTGATGTTATTAGCATGCAAAAAGTCCACTACGCCATAAAAAATGTTCTTTCGTACACGCATCTTGGCTTAATAAGGACGATTCATTCAGAGAATTGAATTCTCATAAACGAATCGACAGTTGGAAAATTAAATTATCTAGTTGGGGTTTTTCGGTTTTTTTCGATATTCAAAAAAATGGAAACATAGGCAGTTAAACTCATAAATTTATCATAAAAAAATATTTTTCTTTACAAAAAATGTTTGAGAAACCCTGGAATTTTTTTGAAAAAACACATTTTAGATTTTGTATATGTCTATGTTTATTCCAATTTTCAGTGTTCTAGCTTTTATGGTTTCTGAGATATATGGAAACTTTCTATAAAAAATATTGACATTGCAATAGTAAGTAAGTAGGTACGCGCATCAGAGTAACAATAAACTAATTGATAGTTTTATGAACTATGTAAAAATAAAAGTAAGTAGGTACGCGCATGAGAAAGTAACAATAATCAAATCAACATATACCTAGTATGAACTTTGTAAAACTGAAAGTAAGTAGGTACGCGCACGAGAGAGAGTAGGTATCAATACATATATCGACAGTTGTATGAAGTCGTAAAAATAAAAGTAAGTAGGTACCTACGCGCTTTTTCAAGGCAATATTTAAAATGCGTTGAATTGTATTCATTTTATCGCGAAGGTCACAGAGACATGGTTGAAGAGTATTGAGCGCGGACGCAAGACGATCGGAGCCATATATATAAATCACCTTCAAAATATACTCCGAACAAATCTCCGTGCGGCCAAGGTCAACATGTAATATTTTGCCGCGGATGCAAAACGATCGGTGGCTTAGTAAAAATATACACCTTCAAAATATACACTGAATAAATCTCCGTGCGGCCAATGGTTGAACTAATAATATTCATTTCAAGATATTTTGATATTTTTTTTGCTTCCATGTAAATTTTTGCCAGTTGATTCTCTATGGTATAAGCAACAGAATGGTAGTTTTTGGCGTGAAAATTATCTTGCGTCCGTATACCGGACGCGAAAAGTTGGTGGACGCAACAACCCTATACGAATTTCACATAGGTGACGCAACAAGTATTGCGGGATATATATATATATATATATATATATATATATATATATATATATATATATATATATATATATATATATATATATATATATATATATATATATATATATATATATATATATATATATATATATATATATATATATATATATATATATATATATATATATATATATATATATATATATATATATATATGAAAGCGAAATGTAACGTCACATTAGAAACGCCTGACAGCGTACAATGTCCAAATGAAAACATTACTTAAATTGAAAAATATAAAGAAACGCCTGATCCTGCAATCTGTATAGATCTGTAGTATAATATTTCTAGGCTATTTTTCAATTAAATAAAGGAATCGTCATAATTTGTCGATCTACAGTGACATCTGTAGTCCAAAACTCCGTAGCTTTCGAAAGATGGCCGGGGAAATGACGTTTCTCAATGTTTCAACATAAAAGAATGACAGCGGAAATTAGTTTGTGTCTCATCCGACAGATGGACGCTTAAAACCCACTTGTGAACAGATTTCAATTAACTAAATATATACAACTTTCAACTTTTCGATTGTCACAAGGAAACCACTTTGTATAAGACATTTAATTGGTGAATGTTGCCATGGCGCAAAGTGATCACTTAAGCCAGCCGATGACAGGTCGTAAGCCCTGTAGGAATGTCTTGTGGTCTTCCTTGTCTTCATATTCAAATCTCTCTCCATCCCTCTATCTCTGCTTGAGATCTCTTCAAAGATACCTATGAGTACATACTTCTGTCTGTTGCATTCGCTTTCATATGTACCTAAGCATGTGTTTAATGCAGAAAAACTATCCCATCATATATATATATATATATATATATATATATATATATATATATATATATATATATATATATATATATATATATATATATATATATATATATATATATATATATATATATATATATATATATATATATATATATATATATATATATATATATATATATATATATATATATATATATATATATATATATATATATATATATATATATATATATATATATATATATATATATATATATATATATATATATATATATATATATATATATATATATATATATATATATATATATATATATATATATATATATATATATATATATATATATATATATATATATATATATATATATATATATATATATATATATATATATATATATATATATATATATATATATATATGTTATATTTGATGTTTTCACGGGTGAAATATGTTATAATATTTTTATCTCGGTTTTCCCGTGTCAGTAGGTCTTGACTAAGACCATTTGTCTTCCGACGTTTCGCCTGAATATCACCAGGCATTTTCAAGGACTTAACGAAAAGCACGCGCGCGACACACGTCTACTCAAACTGAAAGCTCACCGTCAAGTGACTCGTAGCGTACAAGATGGCCGCTTATGTCAAATATTGTTAGCGCGACGTGATTGGCTCCTTGTGACACGCGAGCCAATCACGTCGAATCTTGAGAAGAAGAATTAAATAATTTTTTGAACACTATTAACAGCATTCATAAAGATATAAAGTTTACAATGGAGAAGGAAAATAACAGACAAATACCTTTCTTAGACGTTTTAGTGTTAAAAAAAGCAAACGGTAAACTGGGGCACACAGTATATAGAAAGCCCACACACACCGATAGATACCTACACGCAACGTCCAATCATCACCCCGCACAAATATGCTCAGTCGCAAAAACACTAATAACAAGATCAAAAAGAATTGCAGACCACGAGCATAAAAAACAAGAATTAGAATACACGAAAAATGCTCTACGTTGTAATGGTTTCTCAGACTATATAATAAACAAAGCATTAAAGAGTCCAAAAACAGTGAAAGAAAAATCCAATGAAACACCATTATCAACAGCCCGACTACCATATATCAAAGGCGTCACCGATAAAATCAGCCGTCTATTAAACAAAAATAACATACGTACCGTTTTCAGCACAACAAATAAAATATCAACCTTTCTAAGAAACCCGAAAGACATCATTCCACTTGAAGCTCATGGAGTATATGAAATACCGTGCGGATCGTGCAATAAGACTTATGTAGGAAGAACCAATCGAAAAGTTGAAGCACGAATAGCGGAGCACAGAGTCGACATGAGAAACAAAAAACTTACATCCTCACTTGTACAACACTCGCTCACAGAAGGACATACAATAGATTTTGACCATTCAAAAATAATAGCAAGTTTAAACAGTGAACCTCTCAGAATTTACAGGGAAGCTATAGAAATATATAAGAGAAGGGATATAATGAACAATCGGGACGACGGAGTTCGTTTGCCTAGTACCTGGAAGAACATTTTATATGACAAACAATACAATAATAATATAAATAATACCATAGCGAAAATAACCCCAAAACACAACAATAATAATATTAATGTCACAACTAAAATTAACAATAAATCACAACACAAAAATAATGATAAAATATTATTACCAACGAACACGACAGCAGGTGGGCGTGTCACAAGGAGCCAATCACGTCGCGCTAACAATATTTGACATAAGCGGCCATCTTGTACGCTACGAGTCACTTGACGGTGAGCTTTCAGTTTGAGTAGACGTGTGTCGCGCGCGTGCTTTTCGTTAAGTCCTTGAAAATGCCTGGTGATATTCAGGCGAAACGTCGGAAGACAAATGGTCTTAGTCAAGACCTACTGACACGGGAAAACCGAGATAAAAATATTATAATATATATATATATATATATATATATATATATATATATATATATATATATATATATATATATATATATATATATATATATATATATATATATATATATATATATATATATATATATATATATATATATATATATATATATATATATATATATATATATATATATATATATATATATATATATATATATATATATATATATATATATATATATATATATATATATATATATATATATATATATATATATATATATATATATATATATATATATATATATATATATATATATATATATATATATATATATATATATATATATATATATATATATATATATATATATATATATATATATATATATATATATATATATATATATATATATATATATATATATATATATAGGTATATATATATTTTTTTTTTATTATAAGATTTATTTTATGTACTTTCGTTGTATCCGTTGGAAACTTATATTATTATTGATTTAACGAAAAAACATTTAAATAAAAAAATACAAAAATAAAAATACATCATCTTAAGTCAAGTAAACAGACAACACTATTCTATGTTAAAGAAAACAGAAAAAAAATATATACACATAGAGAACAATTAATGAAGAGAAAAAATAAATACTGAGAACATAAAGTGATAATGAAAACAAAAAATGATATTCCTTTTCAAAATTCTCAAACTTCTTTGTCTCATAACAAATTATATAAACGATAAAAAAAACAAAATAGTTACAAGACAAAAAAGTGACAAGGATACAAATTTGAAATATATGCATTTTAAAGTACAACAAAAATTGATTTTAAATCTTAAAAAAAGCATTCTTCTTCAGCCCTCTGTCTTCCACTGCTAGATATAGGCCTCTTCCATATTCTTCCACTTCCTTCTATCTGTTTGCAGCCAATTTCTACCCATAAAAGCGGCTATGTCGTCAGACCATCTTTTTTGAGGTCTTCCGACGCCTCTCTTACTTTCCCAAAAAAGCATTAAAATATCAAAAATAAAAGATATTTAAATAAAATAATTCGTATTTAAAATTATTAATAAAATTTGTATGTACCCCGTATTATGTTTGCGATGTTCTTTGCTTACATAAAATATTTGATAAGTTTTGATTTTATCTGAGACGCATGCGAGTCATATCAAAAACATCAACGCACCTGACGACATTGATATGTCACCTATTATCTATGGTTGAAATGTCAAATCGCATCGGGAATTCATTTTTTGACAGATACTATGACGGGCAATTTGACCTGATTGATCTTTTTATGTGATTTATGTGTAGTTTTAATGTTGAATGAAGAAGTGGTTAGTTAGTTATTTGTACATAGTATTTTGATTGTGGCCTACCTAATGAATAACGGAAACAATCATCACCTTATTTTATGAGTATTCCAACTGTCGATATGTTCAAGAGAATTTATTCTCTTAACATATCGACAAAGTATGAAGCCAAGTCCCGCGTATAAGGTATACTAGGAACATTTTGTATGGCGTAGTGGACTTTTTGCATGCCAAAAACACCAACTTAGAGGCTTCGCAGCATATATGTTTCCGTACATGGATTTACTCAGAATTCGGAGTAGAACATTCAATGTGAGTTTTTTGTGTCTGTGTGTGTGTGTGTGTGTGTCTGTCCGCCCGTCCCTTATAACTTTTAATCCGCTGGAGTCACAAAGCCTAAAATTTCTGAATATATAGACAATTTTAGGTACACAAAACTTTTATACTCAGTATTTAGAATTTTTGTTCCAGTCAGGGGTTATCAATATTTTATTTTTTATAGCATTTGTCCACATATCTTAAAAACAAAAGCCAGAACGATGAAATTTTGTAGAAATATAGTCAAATATAGTATCTCAAAATGAATTTTGAAAAACAGTTCCAGGGTTTCTCAAATTGTTTTTATTAAGAAGCAAAAAATTGGTCTGACAAATTTTTGTCTTTAACTGCCTTTATTTCCATTTTTTTTAAATATCGAAAAACGCCGAAACTTGTGAACTAGAAAATTTCATTTCCTATAAAAAATGCTTATTTTATAGTTATATATCTCAAACTTTTTTTAACAAACTTTGTACAAATTAATATTAGTGACGACATCGCTTCATACAATTGGTATGGAATACACAATATCCAAGTTCAACTATACATACTATCGCTATCGACAGTTGGATCTCATGTATTACATAGTACTAGTACTAGTGTTAATGTAAAATTGTATAGTACATTTTGCAATGATAAAATGTAATGTGAAATAAAAAATGAAAAAAATATTCAAGCTTTCTTTCATAATAGAAACCCATCATTCTCGGTTATTTGAATAAACAACGTACGAACGATATACCTACTGTTAACTAGAGAGCGTCAGTTGTCTTCTTTTCAAAATCGTCACAGTTCATAATTGTTTCAGTAATTTTCTACTGATCATTTTTTCTGTCCTATTTATATCTTTCGATTTCACGTGTATATTGTTTTTAAGCTAAATTAAAGACTTCTTGTTTGTAAGAAGAAATTGACACTCAAGCAATCATTGTACAAAAACATATAGGGCATTGTACAAAAACAAATACTAGTTGCATGTAACACATGAGATCCAACTGTCGATAGCGATTGTATGTATAGTTGAAGAATATGTACCAAACTATAATCCCATACATACAAATTATTTAATATTTTAAGATATTTGATTTTCTATACAACACATGTACCTACATATGTATGTATGTCAAGATAGGATAGTATGGAGGTCAGTCCTTTGATCCTACCCAGAATGTGAAAACAGAATGATGGTATGTATGTATGTTTGGAGATTCGTATCAAACAATTATGTCTTCTTAGATATCGTGTATAGACGAAAGTCATACAAATTGTATGAAGCGATGTCGTCACTTAATTCAATTTTTAAAAATTGTTAAAAAAAAATTGAGATGTTCTAATACAATGTTAATATTTTTTATAGAAAATTAAATGATCTAGTTGGGGTGTTTCGGCTTTTTTTGATATTTTTAAAAAAAATGGAAATATAAGCAGTTAAACTCATAAATTTATCATGAAAAAAATATTTTTCTTAATAAAAAATGAGAAACCCTGGATTTTTTTTAAAAAAACTAATTTGAGATTTTGTATTTGTCTATGTTTATACCAAATTTCAGCGTTCTAGCTTTTATGATTTCTGAGATATATGGAAAAATAAACCAAAATTTCAAAAGTTGATAACCCCTGACTGAAACAAAAATTCCCACTTCTGAGTATAAAAGTTTTGTAAGCCTATAACTGTTTATATATTCTGAAATTTTGGGCTCTGTAAATTGAGCGGATCAAAAGTTATAAGGGACACACACACACACACAGACACACACACACACACACACACACACAGACACACGAAATGTTCTACTCCGAATTCTGAGTAAATCCGTGAATGGAACATATATGCTGCGAAGCCTCTAAGTTGGTGTTTTTTGACTTCAAAGTTGGAAAAGCCGTGAAAAAAGTAGACCTCTCCATACAATTCTCGCGTATTCTGGCTTGATACATTGTCGATATGTTAAGAGAACAAAGTTCTCCTGAACAAATCGACAGTTGGATAATTCGGAGTAGAACATTTCGTGTGTCTGTGTGTGTGTGTGTGTGTGTGTGTGTGTGTCTGTGTGTGTGTCTGTGTGTGTGTTTTTGTGTGTGTGTGTGTGTGTGTCCGTCCGTCCCTTATAACTTTTGATCAGCTCAATTTACAGAGCCTAAAATTTCAGAATATATAAACAATTACACGCCTACAAAACTTTTATACTCGGAATTTTGAATTTTTGTTTCAGTCAGGGGTTATCAACTTTTTAATTTTTATTTTATTTTTCCATATATCTCAGAAACCATAAAAGCTAGAACGCTGAAAATTAGTACAAACATAGAAAAATAAAAAATCTCAAATTTATTTTTTCAAAAAAATTCCAGGGTTTCTCAAACATTTTTTATTTAGAAAAATATTTGTTTTATGATAAATTTATGAGTTTAACTGCCTATATTTCCAAAACTTATACACTTATTGAAAAAAGCCGAAACACCCCAACTAGACAATTTAATTTTCTATAAAAATATTAACATTGTAGTAGAAGATCTCAATTTTTTTTTAACAATTTTTTTAAAAATTGAATTTAGTGACGACATCGCTTCATACATTTTGTATGGCAGTCGCCTATACACAATTTGTAAGAAGACTTAATAGTTTGATACTTCATCTCCAAACATACATACCATCATGCTATTTTCATATTCTGGGTAGGAAAAAAGGAACTTCCTCCATACTATCCTATCTTGACATACATACCTACATATGTTGTATAGAAAACAAAATATCTGAAAATATTCAATAATTTGTATTTATGGGTTTATAGTTTGGTACATATTCTTCAACTATACATACTATCGCTATCGACAGTTGGATCTCATGTGTTACATGCAACTAGTTAGAAATATATTACGTAGGTGGTTCATATTATATTTAGGTACTACCTTGTTTATTATAAAATTAATTATTTCATCCATTAAAGTTATTCAATCATCTTCATATAATTATTTTCCCACGTTCAATTAATAAAACATTGAACGTCATTTCACTTAAAAAGTTAAATTAAATTTTAAATATAAATTTACACATGACGGAATAATTTTTTTCACGTGGGATTTCGTTATTATCTCAATAAACTTGAACATCTTCAGAATATATGTATCAGATTCATTTTTGGGTTGAAAAAATTTGATCGCATATCACCTTACCGCAATCTTCTTTGTTGGCCCAGGATACGCCAGCGGCACAATATACACATTTTGTCACTATTGTACAATATTCTCTCGAACCCAAACCTGCCACAGTACCTCAGAAGCAAATTCACTTATTTATCCAATCATGGACTTCCACTCCGATCTGCTGAACGTATAACACTATCCATCCCTATCCATAATACAGAATTTCTCAGCTCTTCGTTCGAAGTAGAATCAGCAAGATTATGGAATTGCCTTAGTCCGGATATTGCGTCGTCTAACTCACTTTGTATTTTCAAGAACCATATCCTTTTTTCTTGCTATGGATTATTATTTTTTTTTGTTTTAATAGTATTTAAGTGTTATATGTATTTTCTTTGTTTTCTTTTACTCTTATTCTTTTGCTGTTGTACATACACAATGTTGTCATACTTTGTAATCTGGTTGGTTGGAAGAAATTGCCTAATGGCAATAAGCCCGCCAGTGTACAATTATATTTGTTCATATTATGTACAAGAAGATGTTTAAATAAACTAAAATAAATATTTTTATTTCATTTTATTTTTATATTGCTTCTCGGACAACTTACTAACAGGTACTATGTCAAATATTAATTTAACACGCACCCAATAACAAGTTGCCACATTCTGGAGACTTACGATATTAATCACAGATCCAGACAGAAAACACAATTAAAAACTGAACTTTTTTTATTGAGTACTTACGAGTCCAACGACCTGTCATTGAATAATGATCATAATCATTTTATGCACTTGCAGTAACTTATACACAATATCAAATACTCAAAACTCAATTCTTATACATAGATACTGGTTACCATAAGCGATGCCCCTATCAATTTCGTATTTAAAGCACCTCTTCTTTCCATAACCCCTTATTTGGATGAAAACTTGTCCAACTGTCGATTTGTTCAGGAGAACTTTGTTCTCTTAACATATCGACAATGTTTCAAGCCAGAATACGCGAGAATTGTATGGAGAGGTCTACTTTTTTCACGGCTTTTCCAACTTTGAAGTCAAAAAACACCAACTTAGAGGCTTCGCAGCATATATATTCCATACACGGATTTACTCAGAATTCGGAGTAGAACATTTCGTGTGTCTGTGTGTCTGTGTGTGTGTGTGTGTCTGTGTGTGTGTCCGTCCCCCCCTTATAACTTTTGATCCGCTCAATTTACAGAGCCTTAAATTTCATAATATATAAACAGTTACAGGCCTACAAAACTTTTATACTCGGAATTTTGAATTTTTGTTTCAGTCAGGGGTTATCAACTTTTGAATTTTAATTTTATTTTTCCATATATCTCAGAAACCATAAAAGCTAGAACGCTGAAAATTGGTACAAACATAGACAAATACAAAATCTCAAATTAATTTTTTCAAAAAATTCCAGGGTTTCTCAAACATTTTTTATTGAGAAAAGTATTTTTTTTATGATAAATTTATGAGTTTAACTGCCTATATTTCCAAACTTTTTAAAAATATCGAAAAAAGCCGAAACACCCCAACTAGATAATTTAATTTTCTATAAAAAATATTAAAATTGTATTTGTACATCTCAATTTTTTTTAACAATTTTTATAAAAATTGAATTTAGTGACGACATCGCGTCATACAATTTATATGGCAGTCGCCTATACACAATATGTAAGAAGACTTAATAGTTTGATAGGATTTTAATATCCAAACATACATACAGAACCATCATGCTGTTTTCATATTCCGGGAAGGAAAAGAGGACTGACCTCCATACTGTCCTATCTTGACATACATACCAACATGTGTTAAAATTTTCAATAATTTGGATTTATGGGTTTATAGTTTGATTTTTATTCTTTAACTATACATACTATCGCTATCGACAGTTGGATCTCATGTGTTACATGCAACTAGTCTTCAACTATACATACTATCGCTATCTACAGTTGGATCTCATGTGTTACATGCAACTAGTACTTAATCCAACTGTCGATTTGTTCAGGAGAACTTTGTTCTCTTAACATATCGACAATGTATCAAGCCAGGATACGCGAGAATTGTATGCAGAGGTCTACTTTTTTCACGGCTTTTCCAACTTTGAAGTCAAAAAACACCAACTTAGAGGCTTCGCAGCATATATGTTCGATACACGGATTTACTCAGAATTCGGAGTAGAACATTTCGTGTGTCTGTGTGTGTGTGTCTGTGTGTGTGAGGGTGTGTGTGTGTGTGTGTCTGTGTGTGTGTGTGTCCGTCCCCCCCTTATAACTTTTGATCCGCTCAATTTACAGAGCCTAAAATTTCAGAATATATAAACAGTTACAGGCCTACAAAACTTTTATACTCGGAATTTTGAATTTTTGTTTCAGTCAGGGGTTATCAACTTTTGAATTTTTATTTTATTTTTCCATATATCTTAGAAACCATAAAAGCTAGAACGCTGAAAATTGGTACAAACATAGACAAATACAAAATCTCAAATAGGTTTTTTCAAAAAAATTCCAGGATTTCTCAAACATTTTTTATTAAGAAAAGTATTTTTTTATGATAAATTTATGAGTTTAACTGCCTATTTTTCCAAAACTTTTACAATTATCGAAAAAAGCCGAAACACCCCAACTAGATAATTTAATTTTATTTAAAAAATATTAGCATTGTAGTAAAAGATCTCAATTTTTTTAACATTTTTTTTTTAAAAATTGAATTTAGTGACGACATTGCTTCATACATTTTGTATGGCAGTCGCCTATACACAATATGTAAGAAGACTTAATAGTTTGATACTTCATCTCCAATTATACATACATACCATCATGCTATTTTCATATTCTGGGTAGGAAAAAAGGACCTTCCTCCATACTATCCTATCTTGACATACATACCTACATATTATGTTGTACAGAAAACAAAATATCTGACAATATACAATAATTTGTATTTATGGGTTTATAGTTTGGTACATATTCTTCAACTATACATACTATCGCTATCGACAGTTGGATCTCATGTGTTACATGCAACTAGTTTGTATTTATGGGTTTATAGTTTGGTACATATTCTTCAACTATACATACTATCGCTATCGACAGTTGGATCTCATGTGTTACATGCAACTAGTTAATAAACAAATTAAATAAATTTAAATAAGATTTATAAATTATCTATAGAGTGATGACAAATAATATGTTCAATTTTGTTCCAATAATTTTCAATATCCAAGCTATAATATCTAATGTGTCATATCATATTTAATATGCGTTATTTTCTGACAGAAATTTTCAAATATACTTATTTGAAATACAACATGGCAAGGATATAAACCTTATAATGTAACTTTTACTTTCCTATTTATATTCTTCATTAAAACTTGCCTGTTATTTATAATAATGTTTAATATTCCTTTTCGTGAAGTCAGATTTATTTTCAAATATTTTATTGCTCTATATCAAAAAGGTATTTTATTATTCAAATTTAAGAGACGTGATACTGTAATAAATACTCCAGCTAACCCTCCATAGACAGTGCTCGTTTTTTAATAATAATAAAAAGTTTTTCTTCATACGTTGCTATGACTTTGTGGCACATTTCGCAAATTGAAATTTGGTACAAATATATTTTGTTTTAACCAATGTGAATACTGGTTAGACACCACGTATTCACAGTGGTTCAAACAAAAAATTTATAAATATTGATAAAAACACATTATGAAGTAGGTATTAAGTATAATTCATTTGGAATACACAAGAATGACGTTTTTTTTCTTTAAAAAAATCATTCATTTAACATCCCTTCCTCAACAGTGCATTCCAGATTCCAGCCATACCTAGGTCCTAAGAGGTTGTCTCAGTGATCTCTTTTAATTTAGATTCAGACACAGCAAAAATGGCAATATGTTCATTAAATTTGTCATTAAAGTTTTTACATATCCTGAATCCGGCATTAGTTCTCGGAGTATTTGTGAAAAAAAGCATTGTGCAGTATGCGGTAGGTGCTGTGTAATGTTATGTTACGGGTGGAAATTACACAGTTAGTTTAGAGCCGTTGATTTAAGATTATACACAAGAATTGAAGACAAAAATTTTATCACAAATCAAACATGAGAATTAAAAGCTTGCGAACTGATAAATTATGTTTTTTTGAATGTCTGCATAACATTTGAGATGTCAAAATTAACCATTAGATGAAGTGTGTTTTACGTTCTGTTTAGGCGAGAAATGGGAGGGAAATAACCGATATATTTAATAAAATCATCATCATCAAATTAATAATATTGATATATTCTCAAACTGCAAATTAACTTTCAAAAAACACATAATATCCCAGTTCGTAACCTCGTAATTCTTTTGTATAAATTTATGTATAGCTTCTCTGTTTATCTTCTCATATTTAATTATTGCTTAATTCTCATATTTCATTTGTTTAATTATTGTAGACTCAAAGATAAATATCTTTGGGTCTACAACTATAAACTAACTATGCAACTTCCACCCGCAACATTATAATTATAAAATATATAACAGTGGTCCTCAACCTTTTTGTCACCGCGGACCGGTCAGCGTTTAATAATTTCACCGCGGCCCACTGGGGGGGGGGGGTCACATTGAATGTACTTAGGCGTGAAGAGGGTTTTAACGGAATAATTATTTTAAGCTATATAATTGACGATTTTTTCAAAAAAATATTTAGATATTTATGGGCCGCGGCCCATAGGTTGGGGACTGATATATAAGATAGACACTGCACCTTCCGTACACTGCATAGTCTAGTGTAGGTAGGAAACTGTATACCTACATACAATACTTATTATATTTACTTCCTATGTATAACTGTTATGCGCAGAAATATTTGGGCATTCATGCCTGTGTCTGTTCTCAGTTAAATAAAATAAAATAAAAATAAAATAAAACAACTTTAAGTGAAAGAAATTTCTCACTTTGGTTTTTCGAATTGGTGATTATTTCCTTGAATCAAGAAAATTGCCAAACATCCCCTGAAATAAACAAACGCATACTATGTAGCTAAATAAAAGCCGCCGATCCAGGATTTGAATCCGGGTCTACTGAATTACTGATTCAGCGCGCTAGTCACTCTGCCACCGACTATTCTGTCCAGCGAATTTATATTAATAAACAAGTTTATCTGCGTAAAAAGTCCAAGTTTTTCTATTTTTATTAAATTGGGGGCAATTTATACCCCAGGGGCAGACAATCTGGGGTGAAACAAACATGGGGTTAAAGAATCTTATAAAATGTACAACTTCAAAAATAATTGTTAAAGAGAAATACATAATTTAATATAATATTGTATTGAAAATGAGAAAATATATTATTAAGGCACAAAACATCTCTCGAATCACATGTCACTCCTAATAAAGCAATTTCAACAAATATGAATTATCCTTTAAACCAGTGATTCCCAAAGTGGTCCGGGTGGACCCCCAGGGGTCCACGATAGGCTCGACGGGGGTCTACGTTGGCGTGAAATATAAATGGGGATTCACGAAAATTTAGCTGGTTTCGATAGTAAAGAATAAAATTTTTGGCCTGACTTTACCTATCAACGTAGAAAAAAGATAAAACACCTTTTAAAAAAATTAAAGGAATAAATAAAACCAAATTTTTCGGTCATTATTGACTGGCTGTATTTCGGTGAAAAATGGTCATATTGACACTTTAAAAATAGGATTTATAATCTTTATGATTCTTATTTTCAGATTTTAAGGCTATTTTTTTTTTGGAGTTACGGTTCTCACACAATTCTAACATATTATAACTCGAAAAAAAAAAATTTTTTTTTTCTAATTTTGATCCACGTTCTTGAATTTTTGATTATTCATGATTTTATATTATTTTGTTTATTCATGATTTTTATTTATTATTTGGTTTTGTTCATGATTTTCTTTTTTTCAAACCTCTCTTAATTTTCTTTTTGTTTTTACCACTCCAAATTTAAGGTTGGACCCCAGCCACGAGCAGTGGCGACTGGTAGATCGTATTTTTGAAAATTTTTGGTAGTGCAATTTTTTCCTGAATTAATAATAAATTAATTGGTATTTAATCGATATGCGTTTACGTATATCTACATAGATATATACGTCTACGTTGGTATATTATGGATAAAAATGAAATAATATACATATTCAAAATATTTTACCTATTTGTAAAGAAGTTCAATCCTGCACTGTTTCAATTTGGCAAAAACTTCAATCACTCGTTTGTTATTGATCGATATCCACAATCTAATTGTGTTCTAATGTCAAAAGTATCTAAAGTTAGATAAATTTATTGTATTGCGTAAATGAATTTGTGAAGAAATAATTTCTCAGATAAATGAGCCAAATCATTAACACCTTTTAAAATCCAAGTAGATATAGTCGCCATCGAATTGTAAACAAGGAAAACAAAATAAACTATTTAATTTGTCACAACCACATAACCATGATGCTTTATCATAAAACTGCATTTTAAAAACACGAACAAAATTCTTAGTTCTAATTTTGCATTATTGTTTAATATTTAACATCGGTCTTGGAAGACCTCCACGATTTATTTTTAATTTATTTTCAAAAGAAGACTTATTACTTTTAATGTAAAACACATCTATTAATTCACTCGCTTTTAAATCTATAAGTCATCTGAACTATACACAAATATTTATTGATTTAGATTATCTTGTAAAAAGCGATGATATACGATATAAACAAAGTTTGTTTCAACTGACTAAAACCTGACAAATTAATCTAATTACGCATGCTCAATGCTCATGTATAGTGTTTATGTACATTACAAAGAAAAAAGATAACTCGGGAATATTCATGTTTCAATACTAATTGCGAACATATTAGAGAGAGCGAGATAGAGATATACATTCTAAGTACATCTAAGATATGATAATTTGGTGCAACGCACGAAATTTGTGAAAGGAATGCATTGCTAGTAAGTACAATTATCTCTTTCTCATCTAATACGGGACTATCTCTGTCTGTTCATACATACGCTATACAATAGACAATTTGAACTCGGTGCATTTTTGATATCGCACGCCGTACTAAATAATATTTGTATTGTGGTAGATTACATAATATTATACCGATCGCGAAGATATAAAGTATATGGACAGTGTTTACTAATTAATTATTATTTTTAGAAAAAATAACAGTAATAAAGTAAAGCGTAATATTATTTTTAAAACATATTTAAATATTATTTTTTACAATATATCATTTAAAAAATGGTAGTGCAATTGAACCAACGCACTTTATATAGAGTCGCCGCTGGCCACGAGGCAAATTTCCATCGGTAGATCTAATCTTCACATTTTTTGACGAGTTTTGGGAATATGGTAGAAATCTAGCAGCAGGGTGTCCACCGAAACCAGTGAAAATTTTAATGTGGTCCACGATAAAAAAAAAGTTTGGGAATCTCTGCCTTAAACGAACGACCAAGTAAATATTTCCTACAGCGAGATGTAAGGTGGGTAACGAGTTGTATGTTCGTAAAAATTATATCAACTAGAAAATAAATATTATCTTACTGTAGAACACATGGTGGGCAAGTCTGGTTCAATCGGCGAAATCAAAACCACCGTGATTACCCATATCATGGATATAATTATTATATGGAGTTCTACAATATCTTTATGTAGATGTCATAGAACTCCATATTATAATTATATCCATGATATGGGTAATCACTGGGGTTTTGATTTCGCCGGTCGAACTAGACTTGCCCCCCAGGTGATGGGTATTAGATGGTAGGTAGAGGACTGTATTTTTAAACTATCTCACCGATGCTTCTATACTCCTGGTTCACTGATTATTTTTTCTGTGCACACATCCACACGCAGTGGTCTTCAAACTTGTACTGATTAATTTCTTGCTTGACACTTATTGTCACCCAAAATTATTGCAGCAAATGACAATTCTCATACATCGGTAAGAGGACAATGTTAAGGAAAGGAGTCAAAGGAAATATGCTTCTACACTTACATTCAAGTATATTTTTTAAATCTTAGCAAAGATTTATACAGCGCCGATTAATGATTGAGAACCATTAAATCGAATATGGTAAGGTGTTTGAAATTGGTGCTGGCGTTCAGCGAGCAAAATTAATTAAAACTAGTTGCATGTAACACATGAGATCCAACTGTCGAAAGCAATAGTACGTATAGTCGAAGAATAAGTACCAAACTATAAACCCATAAATACAAATTATTTAATATTTTAAGATATTTGGTTTTCTGTACAACACATGTGCCTAGGTATGTATGTCAAGATAGGATAGTATGGAGGTCAGTTATTTGATCCTACCCAGAATATGAGTACAGCATGATGGTATGCATGTATGTTTGGAGATTAGTATCAAACTATTAAGTCTTCATAGATATTGTGTGTAGGCTACTGCCATACAAATTGTATGAAGCAATGTCGTCACTAAATTCAATTTTTATAAAAATTGTTAAAAAAAATTTGAGATGTGCTAATACAATTTTAATTTTTTTCATAGAAAATTAAATTATCTAGTTGGGGTGTTTCGGCTTTTTTCGAAATTTTTAAAAAATTTGGAATCTCTTGGCTGAAAACACTAATAAATTGAAAGAAATTGCCATGTGGCAAGTGACAAATTTTAGAACCAGAAACTCAAGACACCCACAGGGCTTACGACTTGTCATCGGCTGGTTCAAGTGATCGCTTTACAATTCTGCATTCTTATTGAATTCCCTATTGATCCAATTTTTGAAAGTTCTATATAATTTAATCATGAAAATCTGTTTGTTTGTAAATAAGCTTTAAACACTATCGCCATCTATGAAGTGACGAAGAAACTTTTCACGTAACGCCATCTATTGAGAAATTGGTTTGCAAATAATGAAAACAATATTCCTTGACAGATGTCACCCCTGAACCGCGCCAGAACTATACCTAAGTCATTTGTATGTAAATCTTATATTTTTACTGTTGCATATACGCAATCATTGAATGTTTTTCCGTGTCCCGTCAATAACATTAATATTTTATGACAATTTATTTACATACATACATACCATCACGCCATGTCCCTCACGGGGTAGGCAGAGAGAACCGAACGCCACATTTTTCTATCTTGACACACATTCATCGCCTCATCAACATTCATACATCGTCTTATACATGTTCGTCTGTTGTTCAAGCTTCTTACATTTCCATATTTCAAAATAACGTTTACATGGTCGTGCCATCCTTTTCTTGGGCGCCCGCGACCTCTTATTCCGTTCCTGTCAGCTTTGTATATTTTCTTCGTCAGGCGTTCTTCGTTCATTCTCCCCAAGTGACCAAACCATCTCAATGTGTTAACTTTCATTCTGTTAATTACATCTTTCTTTATCTTACATTCTTTCCTTGTATCTTTATTCCGAACTCTATCATACATCGTTCTGTTACAAATTCTTCTAAGCGATCACATTTCAACTGCATTTATTCTGCTTTCGTGCGACTTCTGCCATGTCCAGGTCTCACTTGCATACGTCAGGGTTGGCACTACGATTGCGTTATGAATGGCAACTTTAGCGTCTCTTGATATGTTGCGATCATTCATAACTGGTCTAAGTGCTCCATTCACTCTGTTCCCTGCCATAACTCTTCTTTCAATATCCTTATCAGGCCGTCCATTCCGTTGGAACATACTACCCAGATAGACATATTCATCGACTTGTTCAAGCCATTCATTCTCTATTTTTATTTGACACACTGTTCTGCTTTCACTCTTTTCAAAGACCATTCATTACCTTTGATTTGCTGGCATTCATTTTAAGTCCGTTTTCTATGCATCCTTCATATACCATACTTACAAGATACTGTAACTCTTCCATACTTTCTGCTAACAATACTTTGTCGTCTGCATACATCAGATCACGTACTGTTACAGTACTCAGTTTCAGACCCTTACTTTCATACTTAAGGGCTCTTATGCAGAAATCAATGTAGAGATTAAACAATTTAGAGATTATTTAGATGTAGAGATTAAACAAATTATTTAGGATACGAATAATTGAGGACATAATATAAAACAAACCGGGATCAATCTATTACCTAGTTAATTAAAAAATAAGATAAACTTGAAATTTTAGAGATTAATAGAGTAAAAGGTAACAGTAAAATTTCTTTTAATAAGAAATGTTACTGAGAAATGTTGTACTTAAATCAAAGAAATGTTTAAGAAACATATCTTTGATTTACGCACAAATAAATTTTTAATACTTCTCCACTATTATTACCTTTAGAATAGTTAGTATCAGGTATTTTCTGTTGGCCCTTATTCAATGTATTTTCATAGATAATTTATTATATTCTTAATTGCTGTCCTTTCAATAAAATATTTACTTCATTTATATTTTATTGTACCTACTTATGTACCTTAATGTCTTTTGGTGATTCTGTTTTTCTCGGTATTACCCCTTTCTGATCTATTATTCTTATCCTCGTTTTGAATCTATATAATATATAGGGTCTTCATCAATATGGTTTACCATTCTGACGTTGAGGCATTGAGCGATACCGGTGCCAACTTAATTATAAAACGTAAAATTATGTATTTTTTTCAAAATTCTCGATGTTTATGATGTTAATCATCAAATAGATACATACTTAAAACACAATTAAAAACTGAGTCTCCGCCGGGAATCGAATCCGAGACTTTTGATTCAGGATATCTAACTATACACATGAGCCAAGAATGCAGACATTTTCCTGAGATAAATTAATATTTATACAAAGCTTGTGTTTATAAATAGATAGATGGCAAAAATTCTATTAATTCTATTGTTTTTGTATTTTTTGAGTTCGTCTTGTTAACGTAAAGTCGTAAAAAGACATTCATTTATTAAATAAAACATCCAGTTCACTCAACATAAAATATTCTCTAGAGATATTTTTCGAGCAAGATTGAATGTTTAATCACCACATTACGGTGAATTTAAAAGTTATTGGGGTTTTTCTCTGGAAAAGATACAGTTTCTCTGTGGTTGTTCGGGGTGATTTAGGGCCTACATGAATAATATTTTACGTAAATTAGCAAAGAATAAAGATTTTGGGTATGCTAATACAACAACTTCATGAACATGAAGGTCTAGTCGTGGTCTAGATAGGTGTGCCGCATGTAACTAATGACTCAACTAGAGAACAAATTAATATAACATCTACTCCGGTATTAAGTATATCCTTGTCATAATTATATGGACTAGTTGCATGCAACACATGAGATCCAACTGTCGATGGCGATAGTATGCATAATTGAAGAATACGTACCAAACTATAAACACTTAAATACAAATTAATAAATATTTTAATATATTTTGTTTTCTATATAAAACATGTAGGTGTATATATTAACTTCATTTATGTCACTGGTATATATATTATTTTCTATATGTTGTTTTTTTTTATTTTAAGTAGATTTTACATGTTATTTTTATAGGAGTGTATTATTTTTTTTTCATATAATTATTATATTTTGTTGTTTATTGTTGATCATTGAATATGTTAAAAAAGCACATTATTTTACATATTTTTTATTTATACTTCTGTTGTTGTTTTTTTGGCTGTGAGGCACCGGCTTAGAATAGTGCTTCCATTCTTTTAAATCATTGTTTTCGAGTGTCCCGTAAGAGGCGGGTAATCGAAAATACAACAGGCAACAATAACATCTCACATAGTTCAGCAATGAGGTTCACCACCCATTCTGAATGTAGTGCCTTTTTGGTGAAACGAGACTGGTGTGTGGGTATACATAGATGTGTTGTTCTCCCTTTTATACTGCACAACCGCACACCTTTCGCTGGTTACCCCACATTGTGGGATATGCCGTGATGGTATGAATGAATGCATGAATGAATACTTCTGTTGTTGTTTTTTCTGTATTTTTTACATGTATATGTATTATTACATAGATATATAAAATTATTAAATTTAAACCAATTTATTATTATTCCATCTTCATAATTGGTCAAAGCTTTAACTTTGTGGCACATTTTTATAATTAACAAATAAATAATTTAATTATACATTGTAAGTACCACTAATTTGTGGTATTAACAAAGTATAATTTATTTATTTATTTGTTTATTATTATTCCACTTATTTATTTTGTTGACTACGACAGCGACAAGTTTCATGCAAAGCAAATTTTGTATTTTATAAATTTATTTTATAATATTATTAAAAAAAATGTTCGAGAAACAAGATTTTTTTTGAAAAAAAAAATGAGATTTTTAATTTGTTTATATTAATACAAATATTCAGCGTTCTATTTTTTATGGTTTTTGATCCTCCTCAGTCCTGGAACAATTTTTATGCAATATTTTTTTCTGATTTTTGGATATATGGTAGATTATGTCAAATATTAAATATTTAGTTCTGGCGTTTTTTTATTTTTTTATGAAAAATAGGTTTTCCGGCATGTCGCCTATAGGCGACAAAGGGATTCAATGCATAATAAAATAAAAAGAAAACATGTAAATATTAATGAAAAATATGTCCTTTTATTTAAAAAAATACATTATTTTACATTTCATGATATATTTTAAAACACTCCCTGCCTTCCACTAGGCACAAAAACACCTTACAGGTTGAGCAACGTATTCTGGCTTTGTTGGATTTACAACCTGGAAGCCTACAACGATTATATTTTGCTGGTGTGGGTATTTCAGGCAGATGCAGACTACCTTTTTTTCTTAAAAAATCAGGTGGATGTGATACTGCAGATCTGGATTTTTTAACCGGAGTTACAGGGTAGTCCGAGTCTGAGTCATTGTTTGAAGCATCTTCTTTGTGCATGATTGCTTCTTGTAATGTTATTCTAAAATTCAAGTTATCTAATGTTTGTTTTTTGGGAAGATTTTTGGATTTTGCATCTCTTCTGTATTCGATCCAGCTACTAGTGATGGCAAAATCAAAAAGATGCATTATTACACGGACTGTCCATAGTTTTGTCCTGGCAGAAATTCGGTAATAACTAATTACACGGTCCAAGAAATCTACGCCTCCCATATTTTCATTGTATTTTTTTACAATCATTGGCTGATCAACTTCTATGTACTTTTTTGATTTCTTGGACCAACGTCGACATTTGTCAACTGGATTCATTGAATCCGTTGACGAGGCTAAGACAATTGGTTTGTTGTCAAACCACTTAACAATTGCAATTTGTCCATCAGATCTTACGCACTGACTAATTGATCCTCTACCATTTCTTTTTATAACTTTGTCTTCTTCCAAGTTATTGTTCTTTGGAACCCTATTTTTTTGTAATGTTTCTGTTGCTTGACAGGACGCTTTAAAATCCAAAATGTCCAACAACTCTATCGATGTGAAGTATCTATCCATATAGATTGTGCAACCGGGGGGTAATGTTGAAGACACACGTATAATTACTTTTCCTCCAATTCCCAATGATTGTACATCAGGATCCGTAGAAATGGTGTCTCCTTTTCCTTCATAGATAAAAAAATCTAGAGGTAGTCCATCTCCAGCACAAGTGACGAATTTTTTGAGGCCCACTGGATTGTGTTTATTTTTTACAAATTGTTTAGCAGAACAGTGTCCAGAAAATGGTATCATCTGCTCGTCAATACAAACATTTTTAGACTTTGAGTTTAGTAAGCATCCATTTCTAACTGATTTTATTAGTTTTTCAATTTTCCAAAATTTAAATTGCTTTTTTACGTCTGATAGAGACAAATCATCAATGAGTTTAAGATGGCTTCGGATTTTAAAATATCGATCTCTACTCATCTTTTCGGAAATAGCAGAAACTTTCGTGTTCTGTGCCCAGTACATCCTGATTCGGGGATATTTCATGTATGACATAATGATTGTGATTGCGAAAAAAGTTTTTTATTTCTTGTTTTGTTACATTTAACGGAATTCCATTTTTTATTAAAAATTTATGATTGGTAAACAGTGCGATTTCTTCAAATAAGTTATCTGGGATGTAAGTAGAAAAATAATCCAAAGGATGCATAACGGGACGTGTATTTCTTATTTCTTCAAATTCGGGTGCAGGTGGTAGAGGTGTGAAATCACTTAATTTTTTCCAGTATATTCTTCTGACAGGAGTTGGACTACTAGAGCTTGTACCTTCATTGCTGTGAGAAGATTGATTAACTTGAAAATAAGTTGTCGGATTCTAGGTTTCTTCGTCACTACTATCTGAATCATTACTATCACAATTATTTAGATTAAAATCTGGATTTCACACTCTGATTCATTCCCATTTACTTCAAATTCAACAAAACGAGCAAATTCGTCACCATCTAGGAAAAAAACAAAGAAATTGTCCAAAATTGATTCCCATGAAAATTAATACATTTTTAATGCACTATGACCCAGTGTCGCCTGTGGGCGACATTAATATTTGAAGTGAATTAAAATATACAAATAATGTTTTTTTTAGTAAAACTTATTGTTTTTGAGATACTAACATTTCAGCTTATGAAAAATATAACACAACCTTAAAAATAAACCTAAATTAGCATAGAAAAGTTAATTTACCTAGTGCGGGGCCTGCAAAAATGCGGTTTCTTCTATCTGCCATTTTGAATACTAAAATCTTGACAATTTAGTGTTGTAATGATGAAATCTACATTACCATATAGAGCCATCTTTTGAATGAAAGTAAAATCAAAAAGAACTGACATGCATTTCACCATTTAAATGATATTGTATTTTTTCGGGAGGACGTTTTATGTCGCCTATAGGAGACACGGGGACTGAGGAGGGAAAAATAGGGAAAAACAAAGTTTAAATTCAAAAGTCGATAACCCCTGATTGAAATAAAAATTTAAAATTTTGTGTGTGAAAGTCTTATAGGCCTATAACTTTTGATATTTTTTGAAATTTAAGGCTCTGTGCATTAAGCGGATGAAAAGTAATTGGGGGGGGGACACACAGACACAAAAAACACAAAATGTTCTAATTCAAATTCTGAATTCATCCATACATAGAACATAATATGCTACGAAACCCCTAAGTTGGTATTTTTGGCATGCAAAAAGTCCACTACACCATACAAAATATTCCTTCATACACGCATCTTGGCTTTATACTGTCGATTCATTGAGAGAATTAAATTCTCTTGAACGAGTCGACAGTTGGATTAGAAATTACAAAGTATGTAATTTCATATACCTACCTACATCAATATCAGTTTCTGGTAAGTCTCTTTTCTACAATGCATTATATTTCATACCAAAACAAATTATCCACGCATTTATAAAACTCATAGACAACTCTATCGGCGGTACTAATAACGAAAAAGTAGCGAGGTTGAACCATGGAATAGAGTGGCTAAAACCCAACGGCCAAAAATCTTACTAATAACCAAGTTTTAAAACTTCTATTTTATTCCATGGTTTATATCACTATGGTAACGCTAAACCATCCTGTCCCCTAGTTTAGTGGTGGAATAGCAATAGTGAATTCGTGAGCTGTCAAAACTGTCAAAAGTCAAATAGACCGCGCGAATTGTATTTTGTCATTTTTAAAGAAATACTTTTTTTAATTATGGACAACAATCTGTTTTGGCTATATCACTCGATATCGGGTGGAACGCCAGAAATTAATTTAAAAAAAACAATGTTTGATTATATTATCGGCGATTTTGAAAGATCGTTTCAAAAAATAGAGCAGGTGGAAACAGTTTTTGGAAGACGCAAAATTTATAAGGTGCGTTGTAATCCGTTTGTTGATTGCGATGACATTAAATTTAGAAGAAAGGCAGGAGTTAGACATCTCGTAGATTTATTTGGAAGAAGGCTAATAAATGAAGATATTTATTTTCCATTGAAATTGTTTTAAAATAAATATAATATGTTAAATAAGTTATGTTGTAATAAGTTAAATTATTGGGAACCCAACCATTACGTGACGATACGTAAACAGTAAACCATCAAAACCATGCAGTAAACAAACATAGAAATACGATTCTCGATAGATGTCATAGATGACGGCTAATAAAGTCATAGAGATTGAACAAAAAAAGCATAAAGTAAAGAAAAATTCCGAAATTCCCGTAAAATGGCTGCGTTCACTCAACATTCATTCCGTATTCCATGGTTTACTTAGTCCTTGTACATTTTTACATTATTAGTCAGAACCCACTAAACCACGAATTAGTGCCTAATACGTGGTTTACGTAGTGCGAGGTTTAGTTGGCTAAAACGAGTTTTAACGAAAATGTTATTAGTACCGCTGTATGGGTATATTTTATTTTTTTGCTTACTCATTTTTTTTACCTGTGAGGCACCGGCTTAGAATAGTGCTTCCACTCTTTTCTATTATTGTTTTCCGAGTGTCCCGTAAGAGCCGGGTAATCGAAAATACAACAGGCAACAATAACATCTCACATAGATCAGCAATGAGGTTCACCACCCATTCTGAATATAGTGCCTTTTTAGGTGAGACGAGACTGGTGTGTGGGTATACACAGATATGTTGTGCTTCCTTTTTGTAGGACAATGCACACCCGCACACCTATCGCTGGTTACCCCACATTGTGGGATAAGCCGTGATGGTATGAATGAATGAATTTTTATTTGATCTCTCGTTGCTCTTTTACTAGCTTTGTACATTTTTAAATTGAGAAGTACATAATATTTTTAATGCCAAGCCAATACAAGACATTTACATATTTTCATGTTTCTCTTAACATCCCTCTACATTATACATTTTTTTTAATCTATCCACACATATGACGTCTTAGTGAACCCATTTTAATTTTACTTTCGTGCATTTTCACATCTCATTGCATACATTAGGTCGTTATGATTATGTTGTGACCGGCCATTACCCTTTGGAAGACACGTTTTTAATTTTCATTTTTCTTATTTTACAAAAAAACTGATAGAATAAAAATCAAATTCTAATATGTTTACAGTAAATATCTTCTTGTTGGCACAAGAAAATAAAAGTATAGATTCGGCCAATATTTTGTTTACTTTCCGAGTAATGAGATTTATAGTTATTGGTCTAGCAAGTTTGAAACGTAAAGAAACATATATTACGGTATGTAGATATGTAATTTTTATATAATATTATATCAAACACATATTGTAAATTTGAAATTTTACTCAAAAGGTCAAGTTGATTCGTTTTTTGTCTAAATTCTCAAATGCATACCTATTACCTATGTATATTGTTGAAATTCTCAAGTACGTAACATACATATGTGTATTGTTCAAAGTCTGAAATATCTACTATTGTCAGCCAAGTTAGCATCAATACCAAGTTATGGTCATAGAACTCAAATCATAAGTTTATTTTTTATTGTGGTTTTTGAGTAAGACTTTTATTCGAACTTTTAATAGTTTTTCTAACTATGGTTTAATCATCCAAAGCGCCCTGAATCTTTTATTATACAAGTTGCATGTAACACATGAGATCCAACTGTCGTTGGCGATAGGATGCGATGAGATGTATAATTGAAGAATTCGTATCAAACTTTTAACACAAACACAAATTAATAAATATTTTAAGATACTTTGTTTTCTATATAAAACATGTAGGTGTGAATGTCACGATAGGATAGTATGGAGGTCAGTCTGTTTTTCCTACCCAGAATTTGAAAACAGCATGATGGTGTGCATGTTTATTTGGAGATTATGAATCAAATTATTGAACATATTGTGTATAGTATATAGGCCACTGCCATACAAATTTATGAAGCGATGTCGTCACTAAATGCAATTTTTATAAAAATTGTTAAAAAAAAATTGAGATGTAATACTACAATGTTAATATAGCAAATTAAATTATCTAGATGGGATTTTTCAGCTTTTTTCGATATTTAAAAAACTTACACATAAATTTATCATAAAATAAATGTTTTACTAAAATTTTTTTTGAGAAACTCTGGGTTTTTTTTCTAATTTGAGATTTTTTATTTGTCTATATTTATCATAATTTTCAGCGTTCCAGCGTTCTTTTATGGTTTTTGATATATATGGAAAAATAAAATAAAAATTCAAAAGTTGATAACCCCTGACTGAAACAAAAATTCAAATTATTTGAGTATAAAAGTTACGTGGGCCTTTAAGTATCTATATATTCTGAAATGTTGGGCCCTATAAATTGAGCAGATCAAAAGTTATAAGGGGGGGAAGACACACACACACACAGACACACTAAATATTCTTCTCCGAATTCTGAGTAAATCTATATATGGAACATATATATTGCGAAGCCTCTAAGTTGGTGTTTTTTGACTTCAAAGTCAGAAATGCCGTGAAAAATATAGACCCTGCATTGCATACAAATCTCGCGTATCTTGGCTTGATACTTCGTCGATATGTTAAGAGAATAAAATTCTCTTCAACAAATCGACAGTTGGAATAACTACACATTCACTTTGTATAAACCACTTTGTTGACTAATGTCTGCATGTTAAGAAAAACATGTTCTCTTCTTCAGGACAACAAGTAGTACACTTGTCCTGAATAATTAATTAAATGTAAATCTTAAATACAGTATTATATGGAATAGAAAAAGGCAGACCACATGTGAGAGCGGTAGGAAAAGAAAATCTATAAATGCGACATTATTAAAAAAAATCTATTTACACGTTTTCAACAAATATTCATTATAATGGAAATATTATTTTTATAAAATGGTTATTTTTCCTTATTTCAAGTTTTATTGTTTTTGACTTATTATGATGACCCGTGTGCAGAATTTTAAAACCTACGTTTTTATCAAATGAATGATTTTTATCAATTAAATGATTTGCAAACTTCCAGATAGTGATCGCTATGAAGGCATCTTAAATGTTCCCTAACTCTTATATCATTTTTTTTTCTAGGGAAATTTTTAGAAATTTTAAAATAAGGATTAGGGAACTTTATTAACAATGAAGTGGTTTATACAAAATGAATTTAATTATTATTTATTTCTAATAATATTTATCAAGAACTTCTGCTCTTTAAACAAGATAAATATCATCATTAGTGATAAAGTGGCAAATGTTACGACGCTTAATTTTTTGGTATGGTATAGTTGTATTCGATATTTTTTTTTTTTATTTTATACCATCTCGATATTTATTACATTATTTATACAAACAATCCCAACCTCATGAGGACTACGCCTGTTTCGAGGTTGGAGATTTACAATATTATATTTATACATTACATCTACCTACATCCATGCACCCACCACACAAAAATACAATATTTACTATATACGCAGTTGGGTACCTTAAATCATTATTGAGACAATAATATTATTCCACAGCAAAAAAGACACACCCGACTGGTACAAATTGTGCAAGGTACATGGATATAAATGACAGGGTGACCACACAATCAAAATATTTTTAACATATTAGTACCTATTAAAGAAAAAATAAAAAATATTTTTTTTATCTGATTCTTTCATTGATTGTAGCACCAAAATCTGAAATGATATCGAAATATGGCCTCTTAAAATCCTTGTGCTAATGATATCTAGACAAATGTATCCCGCACCATATCCTTTCTCAAGATTTACTCTCAAACATTTGTTACATAGTATCTTATAGAATCGTCGAAGTCTCTTAATATTGATAAGCAAATTCAATTTACAAAATCAATACTCTTCTGTTTTCAAATACCAAAACAAGTATTTTGTTCAACTTCGTAAGCCTATAAAATGTAAACACCCACGTAAATTAAAATCCTTAATTTGTTAAAATTCAAAGAATCGGTAATTAAAAAATAATCATTTAAATTTCCCGCCACCCACATTACAAGCTTTGACTTCACTGTAAAACAGATATTTTTTTTCCTTTTCATATATTTTATATTATTATGAGATTCATGACGTAAATCTTGAAAGATTGTGCATCTGGATTTTTCTACCTATTTTACTTACTCATTTTTTTATGATTTGTTCGCTGTATTATTATTGTATTTATTTCTTCTCGCTTATATTATTGATTTATTGTTATTGTTCCTGTATCAACATAGTTTAGTTTATTTGTTTTTTAGTACTTTTTTTACCAAGCATTAAATTTGTAATACTTCAGGTGTAATGTTCTTAATCAGTTTAAGTTGATTATAAAAAAAGATGATGGATCGAAAATTGAGAATAGATTATTTATCATATTCAATTATTTGAATCAATTATTTCATTTATATTTTAAATATTATGTGAATAATGTTATGTAATACATTCTGTGAATTTACCAACAAATAAAAATAAAATATATATACCTACTTGCCTATGTAGTAGCAACATTATCAAAGATGCGTTTAACTGCTAAAAATCGGTTAAAAGATTCCTGAAACTTTATAATCTAAACTTAATTTTTAAAAAAACGTAGAGTAAAAGTTTTAATATTACACTAGTATATGGATGGTTGAGGTAATTTCTTCGAAACGACCATTATTTCAAGCCTACAGAAAATATACTATACAAGAAAATATTTAATCTAAATGTTTTCCTACTATGTGAATATAAAGTTTTATTCCGACGCTTTAAATCTATTTACGTAGTTAAAGTTGAAAATTTGTGTTTTTACTTATTTTTTAGTAATTTTATATAATTGATTAACGTAGTTATTTGCACGCCTTGGGTACGGATTTCACAAATAATAATAAAATATTAAACGTTTCTTCGTTACTTCACAGATGATAATATATAATTTCTTATTTTCAGGTGAATTGTTACACATTATTCAAATATATAGAACTTTCAAAAATTACATTGATAAGGGAACTCAATAAGAAGGCATAATTGGTGAACGTTGCGCAAGCGCATAAAGTGATCACGTATACCGGCCGATGACAGGTCGTAAGCCCTGTAGGTGCCTTGAGTTCCTGGTTCTTCTATAATATCCCAACTTCGTATCTATTGAGATGTTAAAAAGTTTGTCAGTAAAAATATAATTTGACACCCGACAGGGAAAAAAATCCAATGTTTGCGTATATGCAATTAAAAAAAATATTCGATTATATACAATATCGAATATTTTTATGATTTCGTAAAATGCAATATACACATACGATGAATTTTTATCCATGCTTGGAGTCAATTTACAATTTAAATATCTCATGTTTTAGAGCCAATTTCTCAAATGATGACGTTATAAAAAAAATTGTCACTTCCATAGATAGTTATCGTGTTATCAGCTTAAGCATTCAGATATTGATGAGTAATATTCATAGAAAAATTGGATTGATAAGGAAACTGAATATTAAACCCTTAATTGGTCATCTTTGCTTGAGTCTTTTAAGTGATCACGTAAACCAGCCGACGACAAATCTTAAGCCCTGTAGGTGCCTTGATTTCCTGGTTCTCCTATATATCATTCCAACTTCGTCTCTATTGAGATATCAAATTGTCTAAAATATCATTAAATTCTCAGTAGTTTCGGACAGATCAATGTGGAAAAGATCTCGAATCTGGGTCATGTACTGCATGGAGAGAAGTATCACCTATTTAATCTAATACTCAAAAAAAAATATGGAAAAATATAATATAAAGAGTTGGCTTATAACATCATAGAATGGACGAGGATACGAATATTTGAGGATCTGCAGGGATTCTCATGAAGTTGATTACAGTAAAATTATGATTAGCTTCAGACATTAGCAATCTTTGAGATTAAATTAATTAAATAATACTATAAATTTACACAACAATTCATGAAAATTTCATACTAAACGTAGATATCAACAAATTTTCATGATTAAATGTAGAGGAAGATAAATATTTTATTATGATCGAGTACTGATTTATAGATTTTTAAGATCAAGGCAAGCTAAGATCGTATTCAGATGATGTGTCATGAGTAGCCTCCCTGTTCCGAATAAGTGATCGCCAACGTTGGCCGACCTCGCACGACGCAAAAAGATGAATTAGTAGTTTCATCATCAATTCAAGTTTGTCACATCCCAAATACTGTAGAAACAATGAAACAAAATCTACGATATTCTACTAATGTAAATCTTATGTTCGCACTCATTAATTGCTGTTTTTTTTCCAAGGGGCCATGGTGCAATATTGCCAATTTCAAAATTAATGACTGCATAAGTTTCTTGCTATAAGGCTTCATTATTTATACTAGTGGTCTATAATTGTGTCGATTTTAATTTCCCAGAATATGTGGTGGCAGAAACAAAACAATCTGCTTTAAGAAAGATATTCTATAATGAGTTTTCGTTTAACTATTAAGAGAAGCCGTTGCCTTCTCTTAATAGTTGAGAACAAGTTCTATATTTTACAGGAATTATTCTCAATCAATCTTCAACTTTGAATTAAAGTAAAGTACCTACTTTCATAAAATTTAACTGTACGAATGAACATCAAGAACTTTGCTAAGCCTCAAATTAATTATTTCGGTAATTTAATATAGATATTATGAAAAGTACCTACTAGTTGTTTTATATTTAAATACAATATTTTAATATAAAACGAGTGGGTTGTGGCCAACACTAAACTCTCCACACCACAAATATTGACAATGAAATATTTTATTCATTCTAAATTTTACTACCAGGAATATAAATTTTCTAACGATAGTATATTTTCATGTTAAGATAGACAAACTATTAATGCAGTATGGTGAAGAATTCTAATGTTGTATGAAATATTTTAATTAAAGCAGATAAATTTTGTTTTAAAGGACGTTAGAGCATTTTGACAATTTTGACACGTGATATCATATGAAGAAATTTTTGTTATTTATGGAAAGCTAATCAGTTCGATGTTCAAGCTCTTTACATTATAACATGAAATCAAATTACTGAACTTTTCCATACATAGAAATTTATCTAATTACATTTTTATTCATACTAAATGTTACTATCAGGAATATAAATTTTCTTCCGATAGTATATTTTTATGTTAAGATAGACAAACTATTAATGCAGTATAGTGAAGAATGCTTATGTTGTATGAAATATTTTTAAAAAAGCAGATAAATTTTGTTTTAAAGAACGCAAGAGTATTTTCCAAATTTTGACAGGAGATATCATATGAAGAATTTTTTTGTTATTTATGGAAAGCTAATCAGTTCTATGCTCAAGCTCTTTACATTATAACATGAAATCAAATTACTGAACTTTTCCATACATAGAAATTTATCTAATTACATTTTTATTCATACTAAATGTTACTACCAGGAATATAAATTTTCTTCCGATAGTATATTTTTATGTTAAGATAAACAAACTATTAATGCAGTATAGTGAAGAATGCTTATGTTGTATGAAATATTTTAAAAAAAACAGATAAATTTTGTTTTAAAGAACGCGAGAGCATTTTCAAAATTTTGACACGTGATCTTATATGAAGAATTTTTTTGTTATTTATGGAAAGCTAATCAGTTCTATGTTCAAGCTCTTTACATTATAACATGAAATCAAATTACTGAACGTTTCCATACATAGAAATTTATCTAATTACATTTTTATTCATACTAAATGTTACTATCAGGAATATAAATTTTCTTCCGATAGTATATTTTTATTTTAAGATAAACAAACTATTAATGCAGTATAGTGAAGAATGCTTATGTTGTATGAAATATTTTAAAAAAAGCAGATAAATTTTGTTCTAAAGAATGCGAGAGCATTTTCCAAATTTTGACAGGTGATATCATATGAAGATTTTTTTTGTTATTTAGGGAAAGCTAATCAGTTCTATGTTCAAGCTCTTTACATTATAACATGAAATCAAATTACTGAACTTTTCCATACATAGAAATTTATCTAATTACATTTTTATTCATACTAAATGTTACTATCAGGAATATAAATTTTCTTCCGATAGTATATTTTTATGTTAAGATAAACAAATTATTAATGCAGTATAGTGAAGAATGCTTATGTTGTATTAAATATTTTAAAAAAAGCAGATAAATTTTGTTTTAAAGAACGCGAGAGCATTTTCAAAATTTTGACATGTGATCTTATATGAAGAATTTTTTTGTTATTTATGGAAAGCTAATCAGTTCTATGTTCAAGCTCTTTACATTATAACATGAAATCAAATTACTGAACGTTTCCATACATAGAAATTTATTTATTTTTTTTTTTTTTATTTATTAACAAAAACAATACAATGTTCACATATAAATCATAATTTAAAAAGGTATACAATTTCCATCATATAATTCATAATAACCCTCTTTAATTGAGATAAAATCTCGTGTTAAAAGAGGGGAGTATCTATTTAATATTATTACATTTACCAAAACATTGTACATCTACTAAAAAATATGAAGCTACACAAAACAAGAATGAAATAACAAAAAAATAATAAATAAATCAGTACAATTTTTTAATTTTATTTTTAAATATACTATAATTTTTTTCGAGTCTAAGACTCAAAGGGAGTTCATTAAACCACTTAGTACCTTTATACTTATAGAAATGTTGTGAGGCAGTTGTACGTAAAAGAGGAATGGTAATACATCCTTGTGAATTTATTCTGCTGCTTAAAGAAAATGACAATTGGTTTGAATTTGTAAGAATATCTTTATGAATTTGGAACAATGAGATTTTTTTGTAGATATTTTCAACAGTTGAAACTTTAAATTCTTGAAATAAATTAATAGTTGGATAATCAAATCTCTTTTTTAATATAATTTTAATAATGATTCTTTGAAAAACTTCTAAAGGCACTAAAGTGGTTTTAAAAGCTCCCCCCCAACATATAATGCCATATTGTAAGATGGATTGAAATAATGAAAAATATATTGTTTTAAGCAAGCTTGTTTGAAGTATATTTCTTAGTCTCAGAAAAATAAAAATTAGCTTTTTAAGGCGTTCAATAGTAGTAGTTACATGTAATTTCCATTTCATACTGCTTTCAATAATAATGCCTAGGTATCGGATGTTATTTTTAGTGGATAATTTAATACACGCTGAGTTACAAGATATGGAGTTGTTGAAACAGGAATTGTCAATATGAATTTTAATATTAAGGTCTTCTGGGATGTATTTATCATTTAGTGCAAATGGGATAATACACGTTTTATCTGTATTCAATGAAAGTACATTACAATCGAACCAAGATATCTAATTACATTTTTATTCATACTAAATGTTACTATCAGGAATATAAATTTTCTTCCGATAGTATATTTTTATGTTAAGATAGACAAACTACTAATGCAGTATAGTGAAGACGGCTTATGTTGTATGAAATATTTTAAAAAAAGCAGATAAATTTTGTTTCAAAGAGCGTTAGAGCATTTTGACAATGTTGACACGTGATATCATATGAAGAAATTTTATGATATCTATGAAAAGCTAATCAGTTCTAAGTTCAAGCTATTAATATTCTTATATCAATATGAAATCAATGAACTGAACATTGCCAAATATAAAAAAATTCTCTTGTTACATATAAGTTTCATACCAATATCCATTAAATAAAATATAATTTTTGAAACCGTTGAATATTTTTCTTTTAACATTGACCAACTTTGAATACAATTTTATGAAGATTCTTGGTGTTGTATAAATAGTTGAAACCAAATTAAAATATCTCAAATTTCCAGGTCGTGAGAGCATTTTTTCAGTTTAAATAGATGAAATCATAAAGAAACATTGGGAAAAAATGAACCGTTGTCTATGGAAAACTAATCAGCTCTAAGTTTATGGACTTAACACATGTAATATCAATATGAAGTCAATCGGACTTATAGTTTGGGCTGCAGAGAGGACACAAAAAAAACAACGTAAATGATGAATTCATAGAGAAGAAATCAAAAGTTGTCTATGGAAAACTAATCAGCTCTAGGTCTTTGCACTTTACACATATGATGTTAATATGAAGTCGATCAGACTTATGGTTTGGGCTGTAGAGAGGACACAAAAAAGATAAATGCTACGGCGTACGGCGTACGGCGTATACGCCATACACACAAACACATCACGACGAAACTCATAGTGTGCATTCTCTACATGATACCCATTGAGAAATTGATGTAAAAAAAATACGCTTAAATTTTGCGAAATCATGACTCTCCCCTATTCCATAGTGTGGAGAGTAAAAAGTCGTTCTTAGTTATTTTTTTATGAATGAATATGTTATAGTAGCGGACAAGGCATTATTTAATCTTATTGAGGCAGAACTATTTGCATATCAGATGGAGTGATTTGGTTAAGTCCACAATGGGGTCTTCGGTGACTGGTGCTCTGCGTTCAGCCCAAAACAGATTGGCATGAAGGCGGGCCATACGTGTGGCGACAGACTACAGCCGCTATCCTCAGTCATGAGGAAAAGGACGAATGAATGAATGTTATAGTACGGAAATCCTCATATTCAGCATCAAAAATTTCAATCCTGTGGATTGGTTTGCGGAAGAAGTCTACATCTCGCTTTCCACTTCTCTCTATCTTCTGCAGCCCTCTTCAGCTCAACATATGTGGCGCAGTTCATGTCCTCGCACACCTGGTCCAAATACTCCCGTCGGGGGCGCCCCCTGTGGTTTGTCCCCTCAACCCTCCATTAGGTCATGTAGGAGACCCACGTGGCGCAAGATGTGACCAATCCAGCAAGCACGTCTCTCTGAGATGGTTTTGAGTAGGTGCCTGCCTTCTTCAACTCTGTTGAGAACCTCAGCATTCGTGATGTGGTCCCTCCAGGAAATTCCCAGTATTATATTCCCTAAATGAGCAAACATGGTTGTGAACGAAATTGGTCGAGGCAGCTAGGGTGGGGTTTGAACTCATCATAAGTAACACAGTGCGATGCCTGCTCTGTGATTTTACAATTTATAAAGCGTATATTATTTTAATTTCCAAACAAAGATCATACCTATTGGTGTTTCGTACATGGTGATCTGCTGCAGTGGATTTCATATTTTATAACAAGAGGCTGCGATTTGTAGCGATCAAAATTTGATATCTGCCTGTTGTGGCCCTGGCGAAATGAAAATTGGTAATATTGGCTCTGGACGATACTGTCCGACTTGTTTAAGTGGACTGTATATTTTGAAGGAATTGGTCGGTTTGGGATAGGAAAAGATACATTTACATATTAAATTTTAATTAAATTAAATGTAATTAAATTTATCTAGGCATTTCCCGGGAAAATTAATATTTTTCCCGTAATCTGTATAATGTTATCTATCTATAGACAAAAAATCAACAAAATTGACGATGTAGGCCACTTGTAAAAAATTACCACGAAATCTAATAAGTAAGATAAATAATCTTTAATTATGCTGTATGTCTGGATCTGTGAGACGATTAGCTTCATAAGTGTTGTGGCCCTGGTGAAATGAAAATTTGTTATATTGTCTCTGGACGATACTGTCCGACTCGTTTAAGTGGACTGTATATTTTGAAGGAATTGGTCGGTTTGGGATAGGACAAGAGAAATTTATCACCAGGAATTGATATTGACTTACCAAGGTTCTAAGCGATGCACTGTATGTTGCTAACAGTTTTTCTCGACCAGAGCTTCGTAAGTTTTAAGTTTTTAAAATTATACTGGTAAATCATTTTACCACTTTACCCCATAGTATGAATAATGATTCTTTCTTAAAAATGCACTGAAAGTTGTGTTTTATACATAGATTTTGTGTATATTTATTTATTTTTATTTTGTAAAAATGTACCATAATTTCAATCGAACGTTTTCTAAGCTGATCGCTTCTTCCTCCAAATTTACTTATACTTAGACTAACTCAAACCTAAGGAATCTTATACTTAGACTAACTTGTGATTTAATAGACAATACCTAATAGACAATTGAAAAAAGTGAAAAATGAGTAGTTACTTTTGTTTTTTTTTTCTCTCAATCAATCAATTTTTTTTCAACAAATAATTGTGTGCATGACTCATAATGAAATATTATGTTTGGAAAGAGAGAAAGAGGGATGCATACGCTTGAATGCGTAGCGTATGTATGTACATTGTACATGCACTTATATTATATGTAAATGTATCTATAAATAAACAACGCAATAGACAATAATATAAAAATAGCTCACCTTAGTACAGGCTATGCCTAGTGAGGGGTCTAGTAACAGAGATAGCTTTAACTATGTAAGCACTAGTGAAATAGTAAAATTATATTTATTGAAATGAAATAACTTATATGTATTTACTTTGTATGTTTATTATGTATGAATAAGCTTATATTACCTTCAATTATTTTGTATCTTATATCTACTCTATGTTTTTGGATAGAAATAAATAAAAATAAAAATTAACACCGCTATCGATTTAACACCACTTTATATTAATAATAACCCGATACAAATTATCGATGTATTCAAATTATACTCGTAAAAGCACACTTTTTCAATGACAATTAAACTAGACGGTGTATTCAAGCGGAACTGTTTTACAGAATGAACGCGACTAGGGTTGCCAGATGGTATCCTAAAGGAGGACATGTCCTCCTTTTCGACAAATTGTCCTCCCTTACCTACCGTATGTCCTCCTTTTGCGTTGATTGTTATCCAATATAATTTAAAAAACATGTCTACTAAAGATTTTTATACATATTTCATAGAAAAGCACCAAGAACTTATTACAAAAAAAATATGTTTTGGTAAAACATGATGTTTAAAATGAAGTGAATTCATTATAAAAAATCTTGTTTCATTGTTAATAGTTTAAGTAGTGACTAAACTATATTATACAAGTTATATAGCGACTGCATTGAAGATATAAAAAAATGAAGAAATAAAGTAATTATGAGACGATGAAAATTCTTCGATATGCGTCTGTAGGTATGGCGTTTTTTTTTGTCATTGTCCTCCTTTTTAAGGAAAATCCTCCTTTTTTGTGCTATTTGTCCTTCTTTTTCAAATTTCCATCTGGCAACCCTAAACGCGAACCACGCCATTCGATCGAATCATTTGTTTTTCCGGACACCGACGACAATTGCCGACGGTCTGCGAGGATATCACAAAATGTGAATTGGTATGGCAATACCATATACCACCCTTATATATATAGACTAACTTAAATCCAAGAAAAAGCGGTCAGCTTCGAAAACCTTTGACTGAAATTACTCAAACTTGTGTTTTATACAAAGATTTTGTGTATATTTATTTATTTTTTGTAAAAATGTACCATAAAGTTATAGCATAATTGTATGAAGATTCAGAATAGTTTTGGTGGTAAGTCCTTGTTTTAAAGAAAAATTCAGTCCTTCTTTCCCTTTAGCGCTTTTGTCCCGTTTTTATCGGGGTACGCTTTGACCAGAAAAATACAGTCCATCTATGAAAAATTGAAATTCAACTGATATCAAGTAAACGTTGATTAAAAAATACCATTAATATCTTCATTTTTTACGGTCCACAGTTTGAATTAAAACGCGGTTATGAAAAACGTAATAACTCTTTTTAATGGGGTTAATAATCTCAAGTTGTACATTTAGGTGTATCAGAAGAACAAAAGGCTAAATTATGACGGTTTCAGTTCTAAATGATCATTCATTTTATTTTATAACACACTATGTAGTAGTTAGTGCTTTTGAGAGTTAATTTATTATTATTTTTGCTTACTTTGTCACCCAGAACATTAAGAGATGATATTATTTCTTATGCTGTGATAAAATTTTCAAAAGAGATGGTTTTTCAATGTATTATATTCTTAAAATGCGAAATGCGATAGCATAGTCTGCAAAACATATTATAATATTTTTTTTATATAAAAACATAGTAATTTTTGTTTTTGTAGACATTAATTTTCTTGACCTTATTCATGATATTAATGAGAGAGCGAAGAACCTAAGGTTGATAGATGTGACTGAAATGACAGAAAACCGGTTTGGTTTCGTACCTGGAAGATCCACACTGGACGCTGTCCAAGCGATAAGAGTAACAATAGCAAAAAAATGTTTACATATGGTTTTCATAGAACTAGAAAAAGCTTTTGGCAAGAGTCCCTAGAAAGATAATTTGGCCAATTGTTACTCAGCCCTGAGCCCACGCACGCACGCACGCACATACACACACAAACACACACGCACGCACGCTCAGACACATAGGTAATTTAATTAGTAATAATTGTTCTTATTGTTGTTTTATCAAAATTTTATTATAAAATAAAATAAATCAAATAATTCGAAAGTGTGGTTGAATTAATATTTTTTTACATTAATCTCCATTACCTACATCTATAAAATCACAAGATACGCGTCAACTTTCATTTCTTGATTTATTTTTGTATTGATTAGGTAATACACATATTGTACCTACTTCCGTTTTTTTTCAAACGTGAAATATAATAAGTTAAAGTAATTTCAATGTTATATTTCAAACGAAATATACGACCCCAAGGATTCGGAACTTTTTAAGACTTGGGACTCGTAAAATATTTTGAATTCATTTTAAATATGAACATTGTTGACGACAATTATTCGAACTTTTTCTGGAATCCGAAGCAATTTCATTAATGATAAAAGTATCAAACAGTTTTGATTGTACATGCAATGAAATTAAATCAAACATGACTATTTTTTTTACAGAATGTTTTTTGTTACTTTGGTAACTTTTTTGACCTCTACCTCGGGTCGTTTAAATTATACAACTTGTGTTGAGTACACAACAGATTTGGTCGTTTTAATAAAACATTATCTTATTTCAATTTTTTTTGAATTTTGAAGAAATGAACAATGTTATGAACATGCATTAAATACAAACACATTTTCATAGTACCAACATTACCACAAATGAAAAAAAAAACTCAAAAATTCACTCTTTATACCGACTTCTTTTTGTTTCATTGTTAATAGTTTAAGTAGTGACTAAACTATATTATACAAGTTATATAGCGACTGCATTGAAGATATAAAAAAATGAAGAAATAAAGTAATTATGAGACGATGAAAATTCTTCGATATGCGTCTGTAGGTATGGCGTTTTTTTTTGTCATTGTCCTCCTTTTTAAGGAAAATCCTCCTTTTTTGTGCTATTTGTCCTTCTTTTTCAAATTTCCATCTGGCAACCCTAAACGCGAACCACGCCATTCGATCGAATCATTTGTTTTTCCGGACACCGACGACAATTGCCGACGGTCTGCGAGGATATCACAAAATGTGAATTGGTATGGCAATACCATATACCACCCTTATATATATAGACTAACTTAAATCCAAGAAAAAGCGGTCAGCTTCGAAAACCTTTGACTGAAATTACTCAAACTTGTGTTTTATACAAAGATTTTGTGTATATTTATTTATTTTTTGTAAAAATGTACCATAAAGTTATAGCATAATTGTATGAAGATTCAGAATAGTTTTGGTGGTAAGTCCTTGTTTTAAAGAAAAATTCAGTCCTTCTTTCCCTTTAGCGCTTTTGTCCCGTTTTTATCGGGGTACGCTTTGACCAGAAAAATACAGTCCATCTATGAAAAATTGAAATTCAACTGATATCAAGTAAACGTTGATTAAAAAATACCATTAATATCTTCATTTTTTACGGTCCACAGTTTGAATTAAAACGCGGTTATGAAAAACGTAATAACTCTTTTTAATGGGGTTAATAATCTCAAGTTGTACATTTAGGTGTATCAGAAGAACAAAAGGCTAAATTATGACGGTTTCAGTTCTAAATGATCATTCATTTTATTTTATAACACACTATGTAGTAGTTAGTGCTTTTGAGAGTTAATTTATTATTATTTTTGCTTACTTTGTCACCCAGAACATTAAGAGATGATATTATTTCTTATGCTGTGATAAAATTTTCAAAAGAGATGGTTTTTCAATGTATTATATTCTTAAAATGCGAAATGCGATAGCATAGTCTGCAAAACATATTATAATATTTTTTTTATATAAAAACATAGTAATTTTTGTTTTTGTAGACATTAATTTTCTTGACCTTATTCATGATATTAATGAGAGAGCGAAGAACCTAAGGTTGATAGATGTGACTGAAATGACAGAAAACCGGTTTGGTTTCGTACCTGGAAGATCCACACTGGACGCTGTCCAAGCGATAAGAGTAACAATAGCAAAAAAATGTTTACATATGGTTTTCATAGAACTAGAAAAAGCTTTTGGCAAGAGTCCCTAGAAAGATAATTTGGCCAATTGTTACTCAGCCCTGAGCCCACGCACGCACGCACGCACATACACACACAAACACACACGCACGCACGCTCAGACACATAGGTAATTTAATTAGTAATAATTGTTCTTATTGTTGTTTTATCAAAATTTTATTATAAAATAAAATAAATCAAATAATTCGAAAGTGTGGTTGAATTAATATTTTTTTACATTAATCTCCATTACCTACATCTATAAAATCACAAGATACGCGTCAACTTTCATTTCTTGATTTATTTTTGTATTGATTAGGTAATACACATATTGTACCTACTTCCGTTTTTTTTCAAACGTGAAATATAATAAGTTAAAGTAATTTCAATGTTATATTTCAAACGAAATATACGACCCCAAGGATTCGGAACTTTTTAAGACTTGGGACTCGTAAAATATTTTGAATTCATTTTAAATATGAACATTGTTGACGACAATTATTCGAACTTTTTCTGGAATCCGAAGCAATTTCATTAATGATAAAAGTATCAAACAGTTTTGATTGTACATGCAATGAAATTAAATCAAACATGACTATTTTTTTTACAGAATGTTTTTTGTTACTTTGGTAACTTTTTTGACCTCTACCTCGGGTCGTTTAAATTATACAACTTGTGTTGAGTACACAACAGATTTGGTCGTTTTAATAAAACATTATCTTATTTCAATTTTTTTTGAATTTTGAAGAAATGAACAATGTTATGAACATGCATTAAATACAAACACATTTTCATAGTACCAACATTACCACAAATGAAAAAAAAAACTCAAAAATTCACTCTTTATACCGACTTCTTTTATAAAAAGTATTTCTTTGTTTGAAGCATTGCTTTGTTTCGAAAATATGTGTTTAAAATATTTAGTTGTTGTCTGCTCAACTTTGTGTTTCCACAAAAATTCAACTTGTATTCTATGTTACAAAACCGTTTTCAAGTAAAAAACGAGAACATGTTTATTTTCAAATTTCTTTAAAAATATGAACCTTTCAGTAATTTATCACAGACTTCATAATATTTTATCACGAAAATCAAACATATTATATAAACAATTATCTTATCACAGACTTCCTACATATTTTTTCACGGACATCAAACATATTGTTAAAACAATTATCTTATCACAGACTTGAAACATATTATTCAAACATATTTTATCACGGACATCAAACATATTGTTAAAACAATTATCTTATCACAGACTTCATAAATATTATTCAAACATATTTTATCACGGACATCAAACATATTGTTAAAACAATTATCTTATATTTTATCACGGACATCAAACATATTATTTAAAAAATTATCTTATCACAGACTTGAAACATATTATTAAAACATATTTTATCACGGACATCAAACATATTGTTAAAACAATTATCTAATCACAGGCTTCAAACATACATAATATGAATTGTGGCAGAGAAGTTATCACGCTGGGTAGGGATTACAATTGCAGGATCCCACATCCAGCAATCCAGCACGTCTTTCGGCTTGCTGGATTCAGCAGAATGTGCGAGATCCAGCGTTGCTGATCCGCCATCGATTAATTTTCCAAATAGTGGTGTAAAATTCTAGGTTGATTAAATAAAATATTAAGATTTGATCGAATATTTTCATTATTACATATGCGCAAACATTGGATTATTTTCCCTGTCAAGGATATTTTTTAACAGATTTTTAATTATCTCAATAGAGACGAAGTTGGAATATTTATTGTAGGATAAGGATATTTATTGTAGGAGAGGAATTGAATTGATAGGGATCTCATTAAAAAGGCATAATTGGTGAACGTTGCGCAAGCGCATAAAGTGATCAGGTAAACCAGCCGATGACAAGTCGTAAGCCCTGTAGGTGCCTTGATTTCCCGGTTCTCCTAGAATAAATATTCCAACTTCGTCTCTATTGAAATATTTAAAAATCTGTTAAAAAATTAAGATTTGATGTAAACTTATATCAACTCTTAAACAGAAACTTGATTTTCACTCCTCACTACCCTAAATGTAGAGTGGGGAGTTATAGATTCGTTATTTGTAAGGTTAATGTTAATGTAAATCTTCAATTAAATTCAATATAGGACAAAAAATATATTTGTTTTTTTATTAGGTACTTATTAGCCAATTATTTTCATATTTATTTTATATTGCTTCTTGGATATAACTAACACATGTCATATTATTTCAAATATGTTTATTTGACACGCATAAGTCTTAATCAAATAGTTGTTTAATTTATGGAGTTGATGACTTTATTGATATTAAACATGAAACGGGGACCCTGGGCCCTGGCATTCTTCTTACTATAGAGAAAGCCTCCCTGTCCTGTGCAGTGCGAAACATCTCCTCCACAGTTCTCCTACCGATCCATTCGCGGATGTTTCGCACCCAGAAAAGCTGCCTTCTTCCGACCCCTCTACGACCCTCAATCTTCCCCTTCATGACGAGCTGAAGGATGGCATACTTTTCACCTCTCAGAATATGGCCGAAGTACAACACTTTACGGAGCTTAACATTGGTGAATAATTCTCTGTTGGTGTTGGCACTACGTAGTACTTCAGTGTTACTGACCATGTCAGACCACGATATTCTTATAGCATTCTGCGGTGGATCCACATTTCAAATGCTTCAAGGCGGTTTATAATATTAGCTTTGAGAGTCCACGCCTCCACCCCATAAAGCAGAACTGACCATACATAGCACTTGACCATTCTTTGACTCAGCTTCAAGTTATGTAATATTGTCGTCGAGGAGAAGATTTTTTATTTTGTAAAATGCCGATCGGGCCGCTTCTATTCTGCATTTTACTTCAGTCTCAGGGTCTAGATTCGCAGTAATTATACTGGCATTAATAGATTTAATATCATTTAATGATTCGTTGAATATTATACTTTTCGTTGAATATTATAGTGGTTTACAGCTAGTTATAAATAGTTTCAAATAAATAGTGGTGTATAGCTAGTTATGTATATAATTCAAATATGGTTAGTATTACTTACTACAATAAAACTATACTTACTATACAGGATACGCCAGCGGCGCAATATACACATTTTGTCACTATTGTACAATATTCTCTCGAACCCTAACCTGCCACAGTACCTCAAAAGCAAATTCACTTATTTATCCAGTCATGGACTTCCACTCCGATCTGCTGAATGTACAACACTTTCCATACCTATCCATAATACAGAATTTCTCAGCTCTTCGTTCGAAGTACAATCAGCAAGATTATGGAATAGCCTTAGTCCGGATATTGCGTCGTCTAACTCACTTAGTATTTTCAAGAAAAAACTAAAGAAGGAATATTTATCCTTGAACACCTGATCCCGATTTCCTCTCCTGTCCTTACCATATCCTTTTTCTTGCTATGAATTATAATTTTTTTTTTTGTTTTAATAGTATTTAAGTGTTATACGTATTTTCTTTGATTTCTTTTACTCTTTTTTATTTGCTGTTGTACATACACAATGTTGTCATACTTTGTAATCTGGTTGGTTGGAAGAAATTGCCTAATGGCAATAAGCCCGCCAGTGTACAATTATATTTGTTTATATTATGTACAAAAAGATGTATAAATAAATAAATAAATATACTTTTCCATACGAAAAGTAAGTAAAGTATACTTTTACTGTAGAAAGTAATATTAACCATATTTGAATTATATAACTAGCTATAAAACACTATGTATCATAAGCTATTATTTATAACTAGCTATAAACCACTAAATTGTGGTTTAAAGCTAGTTATTTAATTCAAATATGGTTAGTCGACTTAGGTTCATAACTAACACAATATTATGATATAATATACCTACCTACTCAACTACATTTTGAAGTGACCATACTATAATAGGATATTGAAAGTTAAAAATGAATAGTAGAAAGGTTAGGATAATGGAAGGGACTCAAAAGGGTTTGGGATAGGAGACGCTCATCCTTAATAATAAAGTTATTTCATTTCACATTATTTCCAAAAAGGTTGAATATAAAAAAAGTATTTCGTCTTAAATATCGAATGTTTGGTATATATAGAATAACCTTCAAAACCATAATATATTTATTATGTACTAGTGAACACCCGGCAAACTTCGTATTGCCTGTATAATTAAAAATCGTCCTCCATAACCACCCGTCGCTTCAGACTCTTCAATACCTCCCATCCCTTCAGTACTTCCCGTCCCTTCAGTACCTCCCATCCCTTCAGTACCTCCCGTCCCTTCGGTAACTCCCGTCCCTTCGGTTACTCCCGTCCCTTCGGTTACTCCCGTCCCTTCGGTTACTCCCGTCCCTTCGGTTACTCCCGTCCCTTCGGTTACTCCCGTCCCTTCCGCTACTCCCGTCCCTTCGGTTACTCCCGTCCCTTCGGTTACTCCCGTCCCTTCGGTTACTCCCGTCCCTTCGGTTACTCCCGTCCCTTCGGTTACTCCCGTCCCTTCGGTTACTCCCGTCCCTTCGGTTACTCCCGTCCCTTCGGTTACTCCCGTCCCTTCGGTTACTCCCGTCCCTTCGGTTACTCCCGTCCCTTCGGTTACTCCCGTCCCTTCGGTTACTCCCGTCCCTTCGGTTACTCCCGTCCCTTCGGTTACTCCCGTCCCTTCGGTTACTCCCGTCCCTTCGGTTACTCCCGTCCCTTCGGTTACTCCCGTCCCTTCGGTTACTCCCGTCCCTTCGGTTACTCCCGTCCCTTCGGTTACTCCCGTCCCTTCGGTTACTCCCGTCCCTTCGGTTACTCCCGTCCCTTCGGTTACTCCCGTCCCTTCGGTTACTCCCGTCCCTTCGGTTACTCCCGTCCCTTCGGTTACTCCCGTCCCTTCGGTTACTCCCGTCCCTTCGGTTACTCCCGTCCCTTCGGTTACTCCCGTCCCTTCGGTTACTCCCGTCCCTTCAGTAGGTGAAGAAAAAGTTTAATTCCCGACACAATACTGGGAAGACCTACGAAGAGACAGTTGGACCTTCTTTTTCCAGGATTCTCCAACTTCTTAGGTAAAATGAACAAATACACGATAAAGAAGAAGAAGAAGAAAAAAGTTTGAATCCAGAAACCGTTCTGGAAGACCTGCGAAGAGATGAAAGGACAGTTGCATCTTATTCTCCCAGGATACTCCAACTTCATAGGTAAAATGACCAAATACACGATGAAGAAGAAGAAGAAGAAAAAAGTTTAAACCCAGAAACTGTCCTGGAAGACCTGCGAAGAGATGGAAGGACAGTTGGAGCTTCTTCTCCCAGAGTATAAGGTCATTTTTCCTTCATAGGTAAAATGACCTGATACCCGATTAAGAAGAAGAAGAAATTGTTTTAATCCAGAAACCATCCCGGTCATACGCTCGACAATTCATCAAAGTTTCATTGCAATCGGATGAACGGTTCTCAGGTTAGTCCACCTTCATATGTGAAATGACCTGATACCCGATGAAGAAGAAGAAGAAAATATTTTAAATTCAGAAATCATCCCGGGCATACGATCGACAATTCACCAAAGTTTAATTGCAATCGGATGAACGGTTCCCAGGATAGTCCACCTTCATAGGTAAAATGACCTAAAACTCGATGAAGAAGAAGAAGAAGTTAAAATTTTTTGATCCAGAAACCATCCCTGGTATACTCTCGACAGTTCACCAAAGTTTCATCGCAATCGGATGAGCGGTTTAGGAGCGCATTCAACACATACATACATAGATACATACAAACAATCAAATTTATAATATAGATTGCTTTTTTTTCGGTAAAAAATGTCGGCCGACAGTGATTTTGAATAACCAAAACGAATTTGATTACAAGTTTGTGTTTGACCAAATATTTTATTATTTCAACATGACATTGATGCCACTGAATTTCATTTTATTTTATACTAGTGAACCCCCGGCAAACTTCGTATTGCCTGTATAATTAAAAATGGTCCATAACCACCCGTCGCTTCAGACCCTTCAGTGCCTCCCGTCCCTTCAGTGCCTCCCGTCCCTTCAGTGCCTCCCGTCCCTTCAGTGCCTCCCGTCCCTTCAGTGCCTCCCGTCCCTTCAGTGCCTCCCGTCCCTTCAGTGCCTCCCGTCCCTTCAGTGCCTCCCGTCCCTTCACTGCCTCCCGTCCCTTCACTGCCTCCCGTTCCTTCACTGCCTCCCGTCCCTTCACTGCCTCCCGTCCCTTCAGTGCCTCCCGTCCCTTCAGTGCCTCCCGTCCCTTCAGTGCCTCCCGTCCCTTCAGTGCCTCCCGTCCCTTCAGTGCCTCCCGTCCCTTCAGTGCCTCCCGTCCCTTCACTGCCTCCCGTCCCTTCACTGCCTCCCGTCCCTTCAGTAGGTTAAGAAAAAGTTTAATTCCCGACACAATACTGGGAAGACCTACGAAGAGATGAAAGGACAGTTGGACCTTCTTTTTCCAGGATTCTCCAACTTCATTGGTAAAATGAACAAATACACGATAAATAAGAAGAAGAAGAAAAAAATTTGAATCCAGAAACCGTCCTGGAAAACCTGCGAAGAGATGGAAGGACAGTTGAAGCTTCTTCTCCCAGAGTATTAGGAATACCTGAAGAAGAAGAAGAAGATTTTTTTTAATTCAGAAACCATCCCGAGCATACCCTCGACAATTCACCAAAGTTTCATTGCAATCGGATGAACGGTTCCCAGGATAGTCCACTTCATAGGTAAAATGACCTAATACCCGATGAAGAAGAAGAAGAAGAATTTTTTTAATCCAGAAACTATCCCGGGCATACGCTCGACAATTCATCAAAGTTTCATTGCAATCGGATGAACGGTTCCCAGGATAATCCACCTTCATAGGTAAAATGACCTAAAACTCGATGAAGAAGAAGAAGAAGAAGAAATTTTTTGAACAAGAAACCATCCCTGGTATACTCTCGACAATTCACCAAAGTTTCATTGCAATTGGATGAACGGTTTAGGAGCGCATTCAACACATACATAGATACATACAAACATTCAAATTTATAATATAGATACCAAATGAAATAATGCGCAGTATGAAGCAGTGATTTGATATTTGCATTCATGTTGTGGGTATATGTGATGGTTACCTATTGTGGGACGTAATAAAAACTGCTGGTGTACGGTTACATGATGCCGTATATTAATGTGACTAGCCCGAGAGAATGCTAAACGAGAACTCAATCAGGTTTTGATTGGTGGGAGAATATATAGACCACCTCGTATACCACAGGAGTTCCCCTGAATAATAGACTTTGGGGTTCACATTCTTAAGGGGGGGACTGCTGACCTATGTACCTATTTTTCAATTTAATATACCATAACAATTTTAAGGTTTATTCGTTAACACAGTGGAAGTTCATAATTATAAAATAGAAGGTTTTATTTTAATAATTAAATCACAAAGTTTTAATACACAATGAGTTTTTATTTTTAAAGTATCTGTTATTTATTGAACATTTTACCATGTATAATTAGGTTTTCCCCTATTTCTTAGTAATTACTTGTATTCAACTTTCTTTTCTCTGTATGTATTGACTTTGTATTCCCGACACCCCCATCTCCCTCATACCTCACACACCCCCCATTTTCTATGTGACATTTTGTTTTAATTTTGTATTTAGTTTGAATTTTGCCTCTGATGATGCTGGCTGAGCCCAGTGAAAGCGCTTAGGCTTTAAAAATAAAAACTCATTGTGGATTAAAACTTTGTGATTTAATTATTAAAATAAAACCTTCGATTTTTAATATACCATCATTATTTGTAATCAAATCATTTTGAAAAAAAATATTTAGATAGTTTGGGTATTAGTAAAGAAAAATAAACCTTCACTTGATAATGTTCTGTATAAATTCTTGTATAAAAATAATGGCATACCCCGATTTTCAAAGTTTATCTTATATTTTTAATAAACTTTAAGGCGTAGTTCAATATATTTTTTTTAAATTAAAGAAGACACAAATATGTAGAAAAATATGACGTGACGTTGCATTAATGCTTCAGGTTTAGTAAATAAACCTAAAAAACATTTTTTTTCCATTCAGCGCCATTGCGAAATAAATGTTTTTTTTTGTTTATTTACTTAACCTGATGCATTAATGCAACGTCATATCATATTTTTCCAGATATTTAGATTTTCTTTGATATATAAAAAAAATATATTGCTCTTTACTTAGTTTTTTTAGAAATTTAAGATAAATGTCAAAAATCAGGGTATGCTTATTATTTTCCTACAAGAATATATACTGAACATAATAAAAAGTTAAGGTTTATTTTTCTTTATTAACATCCAAACTAACTAGTTTATTTTTTTCAAAATGATCGGTTTTGTAGTAATGATGCAATTTCAAATTGAAAAAATAGATACGTTGGCAGCAGTCGCCCCCTACATATAGGATAAGACAATAAAAATAATGTACATATTTTCGGCGAGTGCGACCCTGATGAGTAAGTACGATGAAATCTTAGTCCTAGTCTGGTTTTGTTTTCTTGAAATAGTGCATAGTTCGATATCTCGATACCTCGTTCGATATACACGTTGCTCTGGAATGTCTGATGTCAACGAAAATGAAACTTGAAACTTCTCTGTAACAAAGAAATCGTATCAAACTTATCTTGCAACGAGGTGGTACCATTACTAAAGACTAGGTATCGATAAATTTCCTTCGATCAGGTTATCCTGTCGATGAGGCGAGATGAACGGTTTCGGTTTGTCCTGTCGATGAGGCGAGATGAACGGTTTCGGTTTGTCCTGTCGATGAGGCGAGGTGAACGGTTTCGGTTTGTCCTGTCGATGAGGCGAGATGAACGGTTTCGGTTTGTCCTGTCGATGAGGCGAGGTGAACGGTTTCGGCTTGCCCTGTCGATGAGGCGAGGTGAACGGTTTCGGCTTGTCATGTCGATGAGGCGAGGTGAACGGTTTCGGCTTGTCATGTCGATGAGACAAAGATGAGCGTCTTGGGCTTGTCGTGTTTGCGATGAGACGAGAGCGATCGGCTTCGGCGTATCGTGCTTACCTAGCTTAACGGGATGCAGAATAGTTCGCAGGCGGAAGTTGCTGATAACGTGGTGGTCGTCATGATGGAGCAGCAGAACAGTAGATGGAGCGTTGTAAATTTCATGAAACGGACCATATATGGAAGCAGTCATTGAGCTTCTCTGGGATATCGATGATGACTGTAATCGTTAAAGATATGTCATTGCAGTAGGTTGCTACATCTACGTCCAGAATTGGCACACGCTGGAGATTGAAGTACCATCCCTTGACGTAATAAATCTGTGATGATGCATTCGTGAATTTTGGTGTGTTTGTGAGCGTCAGCAGATTTTGAGTTCTCACGCCAAGACAAATTAAGTGTCAGCAGTCTTGAATTCTCACATAGGAAATCGGGTCGTGGTGTTATCGCCTGATGTTTATTTTTACAACCTTGCACTGTGTGGAACGTATAGGACAGATTCATTGTCTAGTCCACAGTTCACGAAGGCTCACTTTACAAAATTCCTAAACATCAACACTGTCGTCGGAAAGTTCCCACTATAGATAGGTATATCACGTCGAAGGTCAACACTGTAGGTACCCATAGTGGGACGTTATGAAAACTGCTGGTGTTGTGTTGAATGATGATGTTCATCAAATGTGACTAGCCCGAGAGAATGCTAAATGAGGACTCAATCAGGTTTTGATTGGTGGAAGAATATATAAGCAACCTAGTATACCCCCCACAATGTGGTAAATACCAACATACATACAAATGACATTTCACAGCATCTGTATGCTCACTTGGTTAAAAAAATAATGACTAGGGCCGCTTCGAGGCCCAACTCCGTTTTGGCGCTACGCGTCTTTTTTATCGTTTTGCGCCAGTCCACTGCCGTTGCGCATTAGGCTGGGCCGTCCATGTATGAAGAATTTTATTTTTTGACATATCTTAGTGAAAGGGGTCTCAAAAGTTGCGCATAAATATTAAGATTGTAACTGTATTTTTAATTTTCCTATTCAATAGTACTTTTAGCCTATTACTGATACTCGAAGCTGGGTCTTGTAGTATGTTTTAAGAACATATAATTTTTTATATAAATTATCTCAGTTCGAAAAATTCAAATTAACTCAAGACTACAAGCAGTCAAGAAGCACAATTGACATGTCTCCTCTGCATCATGTCAGTTCTGTCAACACTTGGACCAAACTTCAGCCAACGGTGTCCTCTTATAGATCAGAGCTCCTCGTTGCTGTCCGTGGCCTCTTCAAGGTCTCATCAGTCATGAAGATTTTGTGATCTCGAAGAACAATTTTAAAGTCTTTAAGAATTTCTGTCAAAGTTATGATGCCTTACTATAGATATATTCCTATTTAATTTTTTTACAAAAATTTTGATCACACCTCTGATGCTTTTAATTTCAAAAGATCTAAAGTTAATGACAGTCCAGGGGAGCAAGTCCCGTCTAAAAGTGAAATCGATATAATTATCACATGGAGTTCTATATCTACATAATATATTAAGATGTTGTAGAACTCCATATGACAATTATATCAATGATATGGGTAATTATGAGGGTTTTGATTTCACTTTTAGACGGAACTTCCCCCCCAGAAGTGTAAACTTCTATTCACATTCGTAGATTGTTTTGTTTGCACTGCGGTGTTTATTACTAATCTAGGGGGCTAAATGAGCTACTTTTCGGGCTATGCACTTATATTGTCTCTTACATAGCGTTTTGTGAAGGGGCCGTTTACAGTCTCCATATGCAGAGCGAATGATGGTGGAAGTAGCAGAACACAATTTATTTTCAAAAAATAAAACAAATAAAGAAACAAAATAAGGAATCGATATAAACTGATTCATAAATATCTATCGATATGAACCTAGGTACTCGTGCATGTAAAATGAAGTATAGGAAAGAAGTTATGACATACAACAATCAAAAATCATAGCAAATAATACTCTTGTATAGTTGTCGCCAAATATCTTGAGCCATTTCGCCGAGGAGGGGTCGATTTGCACGTATGCCAACGAACCATAAAAGACACAAATTTGCGCTCTGCGCACCCAGAAGCCTGGTTCGGGATATTTGGCGATATTTATACATAACATTGGTCTGTGAGTAGCCAAGATATTTTATAACTGACAAAAGTTTTGCCATTCTTGATTATTTTCAATGAGTTGGACAATTTAGAAAATGTTCTTATGGCAACCAGCACAAAGTAAATAAATGAAAAAAAACTATAAATTTATTAAGATTTAATTTTTTGATCGAAAGTTCTTGGTGGAATTCCATTAAAATTTCTAATAAACATTCAAAATAAAAAACGTTTATAACTTAATTCCACTGTTTATTTAGACTACAACCTACAACCGGTTAACGGTTTTCACTACTTGAAAATGTGCTTAGCACGAAACCGGTTGTAGATTGTAGTTATAAACGTTTTTTTTTTATTTTTAATGTTTATTAAAAATTTTATGAAACTATAAATTTTCATATATAATTACATACTTAAGTGTGGATATTGATTTAGGTCTTGTAAAAATATTTAATATTGATTAAGATGTTGATGTTTGTTTGTGTGTGTTGTCTGTTACAGAAGTAATAACTCTAGACGCGGAGGATCGTGTTTAGCAGCGAGTCAGGATGTGGAGGTTACGGCGGTCAGGTGTCAGGGGCGGGGGCGGGATGTGCGGGGGGCGGTATGGGGGGGAACTGCTCCGCCGTCATCACAACCCTCAGTGTCTCCCGACTAGCTCAGGTACATAAAAATACACTATTTTTACTAATAACTTTCCTTCCCACATACAGATGGCACCATATTCCAATAATACAATTTTGAGAAACGCAGTTACCTATGTCTTTCTGAACTGGAAAAGCCACCCTACCAAAATTTTGTGAGGAAAATCAAGAATATTGATTTATGAAACAAAAGTCTGGTTTCAAATCAGAATCTCATTTAAAAATTCATATTTCATTTCGATAATTTGCTAACTAACTGCTTCTCGGGCAACTAACAGGAAGTATATTAAATATTTATTTAACACGCACCCAATAACAAGTTATCATATTCTGGAGGCTAATGATAATTACCGTCTCACTGATCCAGACTGAAAACACAATTATAAACTGTGTCTTCTCCGGGAATCGAAGCCTGGATCTTTGGCTCAGGTATCAGATATATGTCCAACTGTGTCACGAATGCCGACAAGCTTTCCAAGCAAGACCTTGCAAGCTTTAGTTAATTTATAAAATAAAAATCGTATATCTTATTTTGAACGACATTCTCTCTGCGTTCTTCAATTCGTTGCTGTGGTCCATAATATTTTTTTATTTTTTATTTATTGTTATTACACAAACATTTGTACATATTTAAGTAAAGTTAGTAACACCCCAATAGGCTAAACCTGTTCTAGGGCTGTTACTTTTACACAATAGGGTATACAAATTACGTAAACATAGATGATACATAATATACATATAAGTTACACAGATGTTAAAAGTTACATCCAAGTAGTTTTTAAAAAAGAAAATATTACAAAAGATTATAAAAAAAATTTTGATTATAAAGAAAAAGAAATGAAGAATAGGAAATAAAAGTTCATAAGTCGGATGTTTTAAGGGTGGACAACCTCCTCAGCATAGAGCCTGCCCGAAGCAAATAACCATTTTTTTAAGAATTTTAAAGGATATTGTAGCCATTTTTTTTCATATAACATCATTGCCTTTCTATTATTTTTGAAAATATCGTGAATAAAATACAACTCTACATGTGCAAGCATAATTTTTTATTTTTTTTTCTACCGCTTGTGTAAATCATAGCATAACAGTATTTGTATTTTGTATTGAGGCCACACAGGCATTGAGAATTTTTAATAATTTGCACCCCACTCTTCGTTATAAAGTATGAAACGTAGCTTTGGACTTCGAAACAGAAACGATTTAATCAATTTCATGAATTATTTTTTATGCAGACATTTTGAAAAATCAACAACAGTTAAATTGTAATGACTTATCATATTGTGCTAAATGTGTGCTACATGTGTGCTAAATTATAGTTAGTTTTATATCTAACAAATAAAACGGATAATTATGGAATCCCGCAAATTTCACAGTTAATATGATTTCCGTAATGTCAAGTTGTAGACAATAGTATAATTTATCCCTGTATTTAGTCGCAATTATGTCAGTATTGGCTGAGTAAATAAGGGAACGCAAATGCTACTAATATGTAACATTTGAGTTCCTGTGAGGTTTATGTGTATTTGCATTTGAATTCCAATTCCCATTACTATTTTTTTACGTATTTTATTCACAAAATAATTATTTACTTGGTATATTCCTTATAAGAAAGATAAAAAAACTTGTGGGTATACCAATTTTCGTACGTTCAAACTAAAGAGTCATGCTCTTAAGAAGTTCCTTTGTAAAAGTAATCGCCTTACGTCGACCCTTGTGGGTATCTCAGATGTACATACAATGTGATTTTAAGCTTCTTGATATCATGAAAATTCGCTTTTCACAACAAATCCTTCAGCTTCCGCAAAACTAAATCACTCTATCTGTATATCTAAGTGTTTCCGTGATATCTCCACTCGATCTACATTCATGATTTTTTTTTTTATTTATTTATTTCCGGAAAATTACACATTACAAAATAAATTTAAACAATATTAATATAAATCAATGTCAATTTTAAATTAATTAGATCGTTTATACTGTCAATAGTATAAATTACTAAAAGGAATTGGACAGAGTCGAATATTTTATGATTGTATATAGTAGGTATATTATACGCGTACCTACATTAGATTTTTATTCGTATTGGGAGTCAGTGATATTTTTTGACAAACAAATAAATGTTTCAATAGAGACGACGTTGGAATATTATAGGAGAACCGAAAATATTACTCTTAAATGTACAAAAAGAGTGTACAGTAGCTATACATCTGACTCTCTCGAGCTCACCGATGGAGCTATGCTCATTGATTCCCAATATTACCTACATATTATAACCCTGTACATGAGAGCAGATGTTCGCCGAGCTGAGCTACCGGAGCATAACGACAAAGAGGAATTGAATTAAGATAAGATTTTAACAAAATAATTTTAACAGCAAATATTTAATCTCCTTTTTTTTAACGAACTAACTTAAAGAATATACATACATACCAATTTTCCATTACAAGCAACTTTACATTACAAGATATTGGCAATTTTTTTGTGATTTATAATGCCTTGTTTACATTGGTTTAGTGTTTAGTCTAGTAGATAAGTACTGTTGTGTAAACAGCCCGGACAGTAGCCGGTCAACTTGAACAAAATAAAATCGCTTTCCATTTTTTCGGCAAGTTATACTCCTCGCGCGGCACTTGTTTCTGTGCTTTGCGCGTGTAAACAATACAGTGCATAAGTAGAAAGAGACGCAAGCTTGAGCGGCGCGTATTTATCATCAAATTTAAATGAGATGTTTTACGTTCGGAAAAAATGACTGTCTGTAGTGTAAACGGTCACTGTCCACTTGACACTTTACTTGTTACCTGCCATTTGACTAAACAAGTAAACTGGTGTAAACAAGTCATAAGTAGAGACCTGAAATATTCGCGTTTTTTTATCTGGAAAAGTGATGTTATTTTTGTGAAAAACGTGAAAAGTGGTGTTATTATTCGCGTAATTATTTGTAAAAGGGATGTTATTTTTGTAGAAAAGCGAAATTCGATGTTATTTGGGGTGATGTTTTTGTAGAAAAGCGAAAGGTGTTGTTATTTTTATGAAAGGCGTTGTTATTTTTCAGTAAAAGGGTGACATTTTTTAGAAAACGATGTTATTTTCTACAAAAAAATATTCTCTTTTCACTTGAAATGATAATTTGCTTAAATAATTAAAAAAAACACTATTTAAACGGCATTATTTATATGTAAAAAACGACATAATTTATTTCATCAAATATTAATTAGATTAAAAAATTAAGAATCGCCATTGCAGCCAAGATGTTTTTTTTAAGGTTTGTTCTTCTTCTGCCAAAACAGTATTATAGGATAAGAGATTTAGCTTATTTTGTCAAGAAATTCTTACGATAAATGTCTTATTTTAATCAAACTAATTAAATCTTATTTTAATGCATTGACTGTGTAGATTTCACCCGCAAAAATTTGAGTTACAATAATTATTTTTTAATTCTGCCTTTTCGGTGGATAAGTACTGTGTATTTTTTTTTTCTAAAATGTCCTTATGAGCCAAATTTCGCGATATGTGAGTAAAAAGCGCAAAACTCGCGAATTAAATCGGGTTTATCGCATTTGCGATATATTCAGGTCTCTATTCATAAGATATGTGCATTACATTCGGTTCTCTTTGCCAACAGCGTATTAGTATTTGTAATGATGATTTTCATTTATATTAACGAATCAATTCACTCGGATGCCAAAATTTAAGCGATAATTCCGTGAAAAATGAAAATATCTTAATGCTTGTGGTTTGCTTTTAATTATAGACATATATGAAAATATCTCTTGAACAAATATTTAAGAATACATTGAATCTTTCATTATGAACGAATCGTTGAAACAATAATCGGTATACCACCGCGAGTTTCAATACCGCAGATATTTAATATACAAAACGCAAAGAGATACTCTGTTTGAAATAAACATAGGTTTTATGTACTTGTTTGTATTTAAACTATAAAGTTCTATATTTAAATAATATTAATATGTAATTGTCGAGATGTATCGAATTATCTATATAATTGTATCGATCTATATTATTATTTTAATAAAGAGTAATGCCAAGAAGTATTTAAATAACCATCAAAACCCACAACTCAAGAATATCATATTTAAAATATATTATAATATATCTATCTTCTATATGAACCTTTAGAATTGACACCAACTTGAATAATATTATCTGCAACAAACACCAGCAATGCTTTTGTGTTTTTATGCATATTGACATCGTAACCGTGTTTTATGATTATTGTCTGTCATAAAATTTACTCATCAGATATTTTTATTTAAATATTATTTCTACCACTGCTTCAAAACAGAGCGCTAAAGGGTTATTTCATGGTAACTCGCTTCACATTTCACTTCTGATTATACACAAAGATGCAATATTATATATTATTGTGTATGAAATAGTGGTATTGTTCGTACCATTATAGTCGTATCAAATTTTACTGATTTTATTCAAAAAAATATACATATTTATTATTACTTTATAACAGAAAAAGAAGTAGGAAATGAATCGTCTGTTATCAGCCAGGCCCTCGGCTGATAACATTCAACTAAATTCAACTATGCTAATATTCAACTTAACATTCCATTATTCCCTTTGTTGTACAAGAAAAATTCCAAAAGTTAGATTTCTAATATCTCGAGAGTAAGATTGGGTCATTACTCAATCGCTACTCACTTATCTAAAGTAATAAAACAATGATTTTGTTAGTGTGTTTATGACAGACTTTTACAATATATGTCTTAAAACTTGCGATAAAGTCTTGTGTTTCGTTTTATTATTTCATAATCACATTTATTTCAAAGGTTTATTATTTTCAAGAAGATTTTCATTCGGAAGAATTAAAAAATATTGTAATGAAAGAGATAAACATGGCGACGCTGTATGTACAAAACGCTTACTTTAAAAATAAGTTGAACATTATAATTAGACAAAATATTCAACATGTTTTTCACTTAAAAGCTAAGTCATACTTGAAAATATATTTTATTCGTGTAAATACGTACTTTTTTTTAAACTATCAGATATTTTCGTGCAAAATGTACACTTATTTGACAGATATGACTATTTTTAAAATTCAGCATTTTTATCGCATTATTTTTAGCGTGACACTGCATCAGGTATACTGGTACATGTTCGCACATAAATTAGATTTTTAGATGCTCTTGGTTTTTCAGAAGGCATGAGACAAACACACACATACACACACACACACACACACACACACAAACACACACACTAACAAAATCTTTGTTTTATTACTTTAGATGTATGTATGAATGGATGCATGTATGCTACATATATGTGCTCCTAAACCGTTTGTCCGATTACAATGAAACTTTGGTGAATTGTCGAGCGTAAGCCCGGGATGGTTTCTGGATTTATACTTTTTTCTTATTCTTCTTCTTCTTCTTCGTGTATTTGGTCATTTTACCTATGAAGTAGTTCAAAATCTAATGGGATCTAATTGAGTATTAGATATACACATTTGCAAAATTTGAATAGAATCGAATGAGTACTTTAGTCTATAATTGATAAAGTAAAATGAACACGCCGTACATAGCACATAGCACACACACACACAGATTCATTGTGATGAAACTTTCAGAATACAATCTCAGCATGATACTAGTTGATAATCTGCAAAAAAAATACCCTTAAAAATTGCGAAAACATTACTCCCCACTATATCCCTTTGGGTTAGTGAGGAGTAAAAAAGAATGAATATGTAGTAACAAGTACATATACATTCTCATACATTCCCTTTATTAAGCATATAAATGCTTGTGCTATTGGTGAACGGAACGGTCGTGGCAGGATTCGAACTCGCGACCACTGGATTACAAACTCAGCACGTTAACCGCTCTGCTACCAGTCTCATCTCTTATCGTTAAACTCTCTTCCTGTTTGTTCCGCAATCACTACATTTCTCTTAATTTATAGTTTTAATCTTTGAGTCTTATTAAAATTCTAAATTTACAGAGCCGCGTTTTATCTAAAAAAATACAATTTCAAAAGCGATCTTGTGTTATGTTGGCTCTGCGAAAAAAATAGCCTTTTACTTTGCACTCAACATATTTCAGAGGGTATTTTTTTGTGTTCTTTTTTTTTTTTTTTTAACATGTCTACGTAGGGGACGCCAGCTATTAGGATTTGGGTCCATTTTACTCTTCCGAAGAAGCGCACTACGTAGCGTTGGGAGGGGTTTGCAATCTAGAGAAGAGTTTATTAATTCGAAATCGTTCTTGTAAATTATATCATAAGCATATTTAAGTACAAAACTTTTTTTCAAATAAGAACTTTCCCAATAAAGTTTAAAACTTGTGTATGGGACAGGAGTAAATAACATAGATTTTACATAATTATATTCACATACTTATGGTCACATACATATATTATATACGTATATCTACGAGAATTTTATTTTTAATTATTTATTTAATTATTTTATTTATTAAAATGCAAAAAACGGTAATTATGAATACATATAGAATCGTTAAAGATTTTTTAAACGTTAATATTCGGGAATCAGTAGGGTTGTTAGGTAGTATAGAGACCTCCTCAGAGCCTAATCCTTTGATATGTTAAGTATCTGGATGGGTGAACTATTCCCAATTGAAAGCTTGATGATGCGTTTGTTGCATTTTATTTTGCTCTTTTAAATAATTTACAATTTACGCATTGATCTGCTAATTCTTTTGAGGAAGTGTATATTGGTAATAATAATAATTGAGTGTTATTATTTGTAGTGCTTAATTGTTATTAATATCATTAGTAAATCGGCCAGCGCCATGTAAAAAAAAAATATATACAATACATCATAATATATGATATGGCCATATATTATGACTAGGATATTCCTGTTATAAAATATATACAATACATCATAATATATGATATGGCCATATATTATGACTAGGATATTCCTGTTATAAAATATATACAATACATCATAATATATGATATGGCCATATATTATGACTAGGATATTCCTGTTATAAAATAATTTTTAATGAAATTTAACTCACAGCTAAAACAGATGTTTTTATTTGTTATTGTAAGACAGAGGTACCCAACCCCATGCCCGTGGTCACCATGGCGCCCGCGGAACAATTCGTATGTGCCCGCCACTATTCGACAGAGACAGAATTTTTTCATATACATGAATTAAAAATGTGAATTATTTTTTATTTATTTGTTAGAGTTTTGAAGTTTTTTTTCTTTGTATTTTGTTTACTTTCTTTACGTTTTGTATTTAAATATATTTCTCTGTATAGGTATGCAATATGAATATTAATTTTATTATTTTTAAACATTTTTGTTTATTATTTATTAATAAATTTCTTATAGTCTTATACTTATTTTTCTCTTTTTTATTTAGTCTTTTGGGTTAGTTTTAAGTCTAATAGTCTATTGTGCAGAAATATTATTAACGATATGCACACTTGAGGAAAATACATATGAAATGAATGGGATATGGGATGTGACGATATAACCTGCACTAGAATCTTTTCAATACTTACTTACTTTCCGTGTCCGGAACACCATCATATTGGTTGGTGCTCCGGTGGTGGAAGGATTGGCCGGCATTCTGCCGTTTCCAGGGACGCCCGATTGCTTTTCCGAAGTTAACCGAAACTCAATCTACGTGGAGGCTCCTTCCGTGTCCCCAATACTTTTGTTTAATTAAATTTAAACCATTTATATCATCCTATTTTGAATAATTTTCAACACCTAATATTTAAAGAATGGGGGTTGTGGCCATTACTGAACTCTTCACAACATTTATATTCAAATTAAAAACTTTTTACTATAGTTCAAGTCTTCTTCTTCTTCGTTAATGAAGACTTTCAGTCAAATTGAGCAAAAATGTAATGCACACTTGATGAAAAAATATAAAAACGAATGGGATGTGACCAATACTAGATCTTTTCAGTACCTACGTTTGTTTAATCAAATTTTAACCACATCCCAACATCCAAAATTACTAAATTTTCAATATGTACACATTACAATTTGTTTTCGATGATAATATTTAAAAATGGGGGTTGTGGCCAAACCAATCTCTTTACAACGTTGATAAACAGTCATATTTAAAACCATTACGCATAGTCCATGCGAGCAGAAATTGTATAAATATTATACTTCATTCACACTTTATAGCAATATATAAAAAAGAATGGGTTGTGGCCATCACTTGAACATTTTACAATACTTAAACTCAATCAAATTTCAAACCACTTTTCATAGTCTGATATTGCAAAATAATTGGGTGACAATATTATAAAAACGATTGCTTTTTCTTTCACAATTTTACATTCTTGGCCAACGGCGGGACATAAAAGCTAGTTATAAATATAAAAAAATAATTATGGGAAAATGAGAAGGAGTTTGTTGATTAAAAATAGGCGGTGCCCGCCACCCTACCGATATTTTAGAATGTGCTCTAGAGTACAAAAAGGTTAGGAGCCCCTGTTATAAGGGATATATAGCATTTATTAAAAATAATCTGAACAAAAAAAAATTGTAGGCATATTAAAAATTTTCTTCTTGATGTTATGGTAATTTGGTGTTGTTTTAATGATTGCAGGTGATGTTTTTATATTCCACTGTGTTGCTATAACTAAAAAAATGATTTTTTTTTCTTTGTCAGGTGATAGAAGCTGCACCAGACGACGCGTCGTTCCACTACCGCATCAGTTGGGTGAGATCAGGCAAATCAGATCCTCGGAAGACCCTATACGAATAGGTCACGCGAGGGTGAGGAGCAACTCTATCTAATAAACACGACAATGACTTTTCTAGTGTGACAAACATTCCATTGACAAGGTCTGGCTTTCTTTGTGTAACAAATATTCCATGATGACATGGTTCGACTTTCCATTAACAAGTGCAATAAAACATTCCATGGAAAATGTTAGTTAAAAATTGAACAACGTGATTTTGTTACATGACAACTATTCGAAGTTTTGCGATTTTTTGTAAAACTTTAGTAAGTAATATTTTTTTATGTATAATTGTGTTTATAATTATAATCAGTGTTTTAGTATTATGTATTACGAGTAAGTATATATAAATATATAATGTTGACTTATATGATTCCGGATACTTATGTTTCAAAAGAATCCACATGGCCTGTTAATACTGTTGATATTAATACTATTTTAAAACGACTTAAAAAAACGGAAGACGTTATCAATTCAAAGTGATTTTTTTGTTAAATAACATTCGCTCTTTGCGCATGTTCTTAAAAAGGCAGCCGATGACAGGTCATAAGCCCTGTAGGTGCCTGAGTTCCTGGTTCTTCTATGATATCCCAACTTCGTGTCTATTGAGATTTTATTGTAAATAAAAATTTCTTAAAAAGGTTTCAATAATATTTGAGCACATGCAAAGCAGACTCTTTGAAAATTTATACATAAATACAATATAATACATTACGCATAACATTCTTCTTAGATAAAGTGTTATTTTTATACAGAAACATTGTCCTTCTTACGAAGATTTTCTGCGCATTTTATCTCGAGTTTAATCCTGTTTTGAATTGGTCACATTGAGAAAAAAAAATAATAAAAAAAATCAAATAAAGAGTACACCCTTTTCAATGTTTCAAAATCGATCATATAAAAATATAAATAATGCCTGAATATTTAGCAACATGTATAGCAGTCACAATTCAAGTTGAAAAAACAAAATAGTGTAATTTTATTATATGAATCATGCTGGAAATTCTGAAATATTTAGAGCTCCAAATGACAAGTTGGCAAGTTAGTTAAAAATCGATTGCAAAATTTCAATACAAACAGATTCCAATACATATGTATATAAAGTTTAGGGGTTTAAAAAATAATGATTCCGTTTGATAGATTGAATGAATATAAAGGTTTTAAAAAAGAATTCTGATTGTAAAACCTTTTACTCAGTGTTCAACTTCATCCATTCAATCCAGCAGTCAAAATTTGATGCAATGTTTTTTTATCCGCCATCTTCAAAAAGATTTTGAAATGAATTAGCGAAAACAATCCTGTTGGTTTACAGTGAACTCTATCCAAAACATTGAGATGATTATATTTAATTACAAGGCATTTATTATTGATGTATGTTAAATTATAGTTGATGTACTTCTACCAAAGATATTATACGTAATTTAAGGTTGAGAGAAGGATTAGAAAAATTGACACGATAATGTTGTAAAATATAATTGATCCATATAAAAAAAGGGTATTATTTAATTAATCAATTAAAGAAGCACTTTATAAAAGAAGGGTATTATTTAATTAATCAATTAAAGAAGCACTTTATAAAAAGCTAGTTAAGAATACATGTTACAAAAAATAGATCAGAATTCATATAATTCTATATTTTTATCAAAAAAAATGTATTTTTATATACCTAAAAATGATTTGGATTGTGGAAGAGCGATTAGCGCTCTGTATAAGTATTCCAGTGGTCGCAAGTTTGAATCCTGCCACGACCGATTTCGTTCACATATAGTACAAGCAAATGCTTAATTTACGGAATGTATGAGGATATTCTTATTACAAGGACCATATTTATTCTTTAAATAAATTGGAAAATAGTTGTTTAATCCTTACATACCTAAGTATATGTGATTTTTTATATAAAGAAAATATACGTATAATGTATTATTTATAACACGATATATAATATTTATTATAATATAAATTTGCATGAAGTTATCAAAAAGTTAAGATTATTTTTATTATATTATAAGATATCTTGTGCTTGTACTTGAACTGAAATTATTATTATTTTTCTTTCTGTGAATATTTTTTTTTTTTTTAATTATTTTTTTATTTCATTTTCGGGAAATTTACAGTATAATAACATTTATTATATAGATGCATTAGTATAAGACTAAAACCAATAACAAATTTCCACATTATTAACAATAAATTTTGACTGCTGTGCTTACATACTTAAAGCTACATATGAAAAATATTTAAATCTGAATGCTAGTGCATGAGAGTATGTATGTGTGTACGTATGAGTGTAAGGATGTGTATATATGTGTGTGAATGTGTCTATGTAAGTGTAAGAGAGAATGTATAGGTACCTGCAAGCTCACATAGTTTACTCCGTTCAATCTTGATTTTTCAGTCATCCAGTGAAATTCAATCATTATTACTTGAACTGATGTCAGCAGAAAATGAATTAGGTCCTCAAAGAAAAATATCGACATCCAGATGTTCGTGATTATAAATGTTCATCATACGTATGAGGGGTGCGTTTTTCGTGTAAGTATTATTACGGTGCGGTATGTGAAACAAAAGTGGGCTTCGCGTACGACGCGATGGGACGTTGAAGGAGAATATGTAACTTCCAAAAACGGAGAAACTTATCGATGTGAAGTGAACTTTTTTATGTATGTTCAGCGATTTCTTTTTACCACGTTGACCGATTTCGGTGATAGTTACTTCTTTCAATAGAAAGGGGATATCTTCTGATTGGTCCCATTTCAATTCAGCCAATATATGATAATGGGATCCATGAGAAATTCATCAAATTCTTCTATTTTCACTTCAGCGATTTGAACTTTTCATAACATTCTCCGATTCCAATGATTTTTTTTAAATAGGAATGACGCATATGTATTTCATCGAATTATGATAATGCTACTCACGAGAAAAAAATATCAAATCCTCCAATTAATAATGATTCCTTACCATGTCATCCGAATTCGAAGATTCCTTTAACATTAGAAAGAGATTACGTCTGGGGTGGTTCCATCTTAACTAAGCCAAGATCTTTAATGACGGGAATTATGAGAAATCATGAAACTTATAAATTTGCGTATTATTGTGTAGGCGAATTGACCGTACGATAATAATACTGCATATATTCATACCATCAGGCCATGTCTTTCGGGGGGTAAGCTGAGAGAACACCACAGTTTTTCACAGTTTATGAAAGATACCTCATCGCGAAATTCACAGTGTATCATTTTCAATTCACAACATTATAGAATCAGTACCACGTCTTAAAATAGACCAGGGTATTAATAATAGGAATAATCAATTTAAATTTCAAAAAATCACGTACCATTAATGTTGATTTTTTCAATGTGTTTATTTTAATATGTGAATTTGAAATCGGAACTTTTTAAAGCTTATTATTTGAACAAAAGAATTATGATAAAAAAAATCTATTTTTGGATCGTTAAATAATGTGGTTTCATTAATTAATTTTTATTAATTTTCGATGTACCTTACAACGAACAAACAATTGAAAAAATAAAAATGACGCAAGAAAAATTTACATATCTCTGAAGCACGTATCATTTAACAGATTTGTATTATTTGAAATATTAAAAAATATTTTCTTATCATAAATACTTTTATTAAAAACAAAATTTATTGAAAAATTGGGAAATATTTTCGAACGAGCAAATCAAAAATCAATTTAAGGGACACTTTTCAATATTTTAGTCACATTGAAATGAGTAATTAAAAAATATTTCACGTCAGTCCGTAGAATGTTTCAAAACTATTGCAAACGCAGTTGCTTTATATAACAAATAAAGATTAATGCAAATACATAATCTATTTTGTAACGATATAATCCGTAGGTAATTAAAAAAAATATGTGTTTATGTTGGATTCATCATCAAACCAATTTCCGCGGTAAACAGTCATTATGCATTAGGAAATTTATTAAACATGGCGTGAGGCAATTAAGATATTTATTTTAAATTATGTACATAAATATTTCGATGCAGAGCGAGCGAAATATGTATTTTTTTTCAACTCTCGTCTTAACATATTTGTTAGTGGTATCAGAACCCAACAACACATCAAATCGAGCCACGAGAGATATACTGCAAAATGACAGAGATCGCAATATTCCTTAATTGAATTAGGATGTTGTTTTTTAGTAGGTGGTACCTACACCCAAAGAAATTATTTTTATTTCATAAAATGATTTAAGATCATTGATAATAATTGTTGACAGGTAACTGAAAATGAATAAATATCAAATTAATCAAGCTGGAACAGTTTGGACTGTTTTGGCAGTGTCATTGAGAATACATAACTTCACAGCTCTAACTGGTCGGCAAGTTAGTTAAAAATCAATTGCGAAATTCCTTTACGGACACACAGATAACTTTAAGAGTGTTAAAAGACAATTGATTTGCTTTGGTTGATAAAATGTAGGAGTAACTACCGATATTATTCACCCTTCACCATTGTTAATACAAATTCTATCATAGGTATTGTTCAATCTGTGAGCTCTGTAAATTTACTTTGAAATAGCTATGGACGCAATAAGTTTAGTATGTAAAATACAATTTTACATTTTCATAATTATTTCAGTGATTAATTCAACTTTATTAATTGAAAACTGTTGGTACTACACATTTTATCAAACTCGCTAAAAAAGGGAATGTTCTGTTTACTCGATTGCTTGGCCAAAAAATAGATGTAAGAAATACAATTTCTTAATGATACCATTGGGAAAGGAAATGGCTAATTTCACAACGTTAATTTCCTCTTGGATTTTTCTCTTGTTACTTAACAATTTTGTAATCAAAACCTGATTTTAACGTAAAATACGAATATATACCTTAAAGCAGTGGTCAGAAAACTTATTAGCAAATCCAAACAGCTCAGCGATTGAATATTTTAATACATTTTTTTTTTATTTTTGCTGCCTCCTGATCGAATGTTTCCAATTTCGATTTCCGGTAGACACAATGTTAAGTAACGTTTTCAGTTTGGATCCATGAGATGGTAAAACATGACACATAAATCTCCAAAACGCAACAACTTGTTATTGGGTACCTAATTACGAGTTAAATTTATAATTCACAAAGTAAATGCTTGTTAGTTGCTCGAAATCAATGAAAACAATATATTATGGTGGAAAAGATAAAAGTATAGGGAATTACCTTGCCTCGATATTTATAGTTCTGGTTCTGTGTAAACTTTTCACCACATTCACAGCACAGTATGAGAGATTTTTTACACTTCACTGAAGTTAGTTAAATTATCGAATATTTTTATTATTGCATATGCGCAGTAATTTAATTAATTTAAGCGGATTTTGAAGATACTTTTCATAAAGAGCGGTGCGGTGCGGTGTGTTAGTCATGATGACAGTTGATATAATGAGAGAAATTATATATGCAAAAATACTTCTTTTTTGCATATAGTTGGCAGGTAGGACGCGGTATAGAAGGAAACTGAATTGTGGGTGTGGGGCGGCCATTGATTGCAACAATTAAATGTCATTCTTATATATAAAAGTGCAACAATTATTTTAACCACATTTTGGCGTTAACACCAAAGGTATACAAACTCCTTCACATTCTTCAGGGGTACTTCAGACATTAAGTCCTAGTTGAATAAAACTCAAAGAAAAACCTCATTCAAAGCGCCAGGATGTGGCTCACGAGTCGCGGTTTGTCAATCACTGACCTAAGGTTAGAGTTTTGTTAATATGAAAATATAACGCTTTGAGGTTTGTATTATTCCCACAAGGATGCTTTTTATACAAATTACAAAGGAAAGTGAAAAAATCCCGATGGCAAATATTGTACAGTCCTGGAGATTAAAAGGAAAGCATTATTCCAATTATGCCTTTGAGGAAACGTATTTGTTCATAAAACAAATATACATAACTCCTTGGTTTCATCCGTTTTCATTTGAAAAATATTCAAATAATCTACATGTACAAGAGTGAGTGTAAGTGAAAATAAATGTTATTATTAATAGAATTTAAGCAAACCATTTTTTTAACAAAAAAAGTGCCTCGTTTGGTTGTAGTCAGTCATTTTTTGTAATCGTCGTGTTCAGGTAATATTATTTCTTTCGTACTAACTATATTTGATTTTCATCAAATATTTTAAAAATTATCTTCAGAGTTTAAATCGTCATTGCGAAATCATACTACGCATACCTACAAGCGTTTGATTTCCAAAACAAAGAGAAGTGATCTATTTTTGTTCCAATTGAGTAGGTACCCTGCTTAGGACTGCTTGGAGCAGTCCGTGATAACACAAGATAAAGTCGTAGCGGCAGCTTGAAGCAGTCGTGTAGCAGATGAACCGACATATATATATATATATATATATATATATATATATATATATATATATATATATATATATATATATATATATATATATATATATATATATATATATATATATATATATATATATATATATATATATATATATATATATATATATATATATATATATATATATATATATATATATATATATATATATATATATATATATATATATATATATATATATATATATATATATATATATATATATATATATATATATATATATATATATATATATATATATATATATATATATATATATATATATATATATATATATATATATATATATATATATATATATATATATATATATATATATATATATATATATATATATATATATATATATATATATATATATATTATATATATATATATATATATATATATATATATATATATATATATATATATATATATATATATATATAGATTTTTTTTAATGTTGATATTGGCTTTTGTAAGGAAGAGATACACAAAGCCTTTTTTAATAACATGTATTGCCTTATTCTTTGCTTTTTTTATATTATTTTATTATTTTTATTTTGTATTTTTTGTATGTGTATTTTCATTTGTGTGTTTATTTTACTACTTTATTTTTAATTTATTTTTGTTTATTGTTTGTTCTTGAAACTTTTTACGTATTCGTTTTTAAATTATGTTCCGAGTATTTTTTTCTTTACTATTAATTTTACTTGCTTTTCTTCTTCTTCCGGTCAGGAACCCCCGACGTCGGCTATCACTCTGGCAAATCCCTCTCTGTCCTGTGCTGCCCGGAATATCTGTTCCACGGTCCTGAAGCCGGTCCATTCCCTAATTTTGCGCAGCCAGGACATCTGCGACCTTCTATCTCGCCCTTCAGTATTAGTTGGAGCAAGTGATACTTCTCCCCCCTCATTATGTGACCTAGATATGTGATCTTGCGGACCTTTATTGTGGACAAGAGTTTCCTGGTTGTTCTGGCTCGACTTAAAACTTCTGAGTTCGTAACCAGATCTGTCCAAGGGATTTTGTGCATTCTGCGATGCAACCACATCTCAAATGCTTCTAAGTAAATTTTATTGATTTACTTGGAGTTTTGTCTTTAGCGTGTGTGTTTTCTTTCTTAACAAGGCCACAGATAGTGCTATAGTGATCTGTTGATATATATATATATATATATATATATATATATATATATATATATATATATATATATATATATATATATATATATATATATATATATATATATATATATATATATATATATATATATATATATATATATATATATATATATATATATATATATATATATATATATATATATATATATATATATATATATATATATATATATATATATATATATATATATATATATATATATATATATATATATATATATATATATATATCGTAGAATATGAATTATCATTATTTTTCCGGATAATCCGCTGTGGCTTTTGGTTGTCTTGCCGACGTTTCGCCCGAATGACATCGGGCATTATCGAGGCTATTAACTCGAGCGCGTGCACGAAGATAATGACGCTAGCGTGCTGTCGTGTTGTCTATTTATGTTATATATATATATATATATATATATATATATATATATATATATATATATATATATATATATATATATATATATATATATATATATATATATATATATATATATATATATATATATATATATATATATATATATATATATATATATATATATATATATATATATATATATATATATATATATATATATATATATATATATATATATATATATATATATATATATATATATATATATATATATATATATATATATATATATATATATATATAGAACTTCAGCAACGAGTATAAACATACTTATAAATCAAATCAAATGGAACTTATAATACTTATAAATACTTATAACCAAATGGAACTTGCAAATTATAAAAAAACATTTTATACCTATCAATCATCGCAAGTACAAACATTTACATTGTATAATTCTATTGTATAATTTTAAAATTTCAAATTGAGCATCAAAGACATCAACAAGAATCATCTGGACGACTTCATACAGCAACTAGCTGCCCCCGCATTCAACCGCATCACTACATAGAAGAAAAAATTATTTATGATGAATCACATCATCATCATCATCTGGACGACTTCATACAGCAACTAGCTGCCCCCGCATTCTACCGCATCACTACCGGGAAGAAATTAACTATGGATGAACCACTGCATCTTCGCATCATACCAGCATTCAACCGGAGCATCGCTGAGGATCATCTTTGGTACCGCCAATACTCACTGCTCAACACCGCTGAAGAACCAGCAACGTTTGCCTTTTGAGAACATCTCCGTGCCAGCATCACACATACACTTACTACAAGAGCACGCAAAGTCTTCCCCAAGTCATCGCCATCATTGCTCTGACGAGGAACGATTTTGTTGGACATACAACGTCTCTTCCTTCATGGCCTGCACGCAAAGAGCTAATGTCAACCTCCTTGCGACGCATGAAGAAACGAAGCTGCTCAACATTTACGTGTCACCGCCCTGAGGAGTTCACATCACATCCTCCGGTTTCACGAAATGTACCCAGGTTACACTGAAGTCCCATGCACTTCAAAGCCGTCAACATGGCGCACCGCAAATACCTACAGGTTACACTGAAGTCCCATGCACTTCAAAGCCGTCAACATGGCGCACCGCAAAACCCTACAGGCTACACTGGATACTCTACATCCAAAGCTGTCTCCTGACGACACGCCGAAAACCACAAGACACCCTCGTGCTTCGCCCTTGCCGGCACACGAGGCAGCTGTTGAATATTTATATACAAGCATACACACGCTGAGCACACTGCAAACCATTTCGCCTAGCTGGATAAATACCTACTTCAGGAAGATATTCCCGACAAAGTCGAAGCATCCACGCATACAACTGCATCAATTTTCTACATACATAACACATCTACTTCATCCTGAACAAAAAATAGAACTTCTACACTTCATAACAGAAAACTGGGGACCATTCACAATTAATGGTACACTACGAAGTCGCAATCAACAACACCCAACAAGCTATACCACTGAGGAACACATAAGGATGTCCAGCCAGCACACGCAGGACGACACTCCTCCATTCACCTCAATAGCAGAGCAACCACACGCCATCACAAGAGCAGCAAATCATACCAGCAGCAAATATTTTTAAAAGATAAGTAACTTCATACTTTGTACAAAAACAAATTTATACTTATAATATGATTAACTTTATATATGTATAGATTAAGTTGTATTTAAATAATTACATTACTGTGTATTAGGAAAGACTACTTTTCGTATAGAAATTCATTACATAACATGTACATAGCGGTTCAAAAGAAAACCCTATGCAAAATAACATAACAAATCAAATGCTTTAAAAATTTTTTTTATCTTTCACAGAACGCAATGTAAGGACTTTGAACTTCGAGGAGGGGTCGTGTTTCGTCTAAGCGACTGCCAGCGGGGTCTGTGGCGATTGCGCCAATTGCGCCAATTGCGCCGTGCAGTGCTTCGCTGCGCTGAGTACTTCGGCAGGCGCCATCTTGCCCTGCGCCGTATTCACAGCCCGTCTCCTATTTAAGGGGAAGCACAGCGCGCCCAGACCATTCCGCTCATCCAGATCTCGAAGCTAGGCATCACGCTGCCCGACCGCTCATCGTCGTTCAAATCGTCCGCGTTTCAAATTTACATTTATATTCATTAAATAATAACTCGACATTTCTGTACCAAGTAATATTAGTAAACATCAATTGTAATCATCATCTTGATAAATAAAAGAGTAAGTTAAATTTCCTGTTATATCTTTCAATCTGTCAACCATTCCTACCTGAGTAATATTTGATAATAATATTTAATCTATTGTATACGGTATCGCAGTTGCTTGGTCGATCAATCTGTGGCTCAGCTGTCGGGACTATCCGAACAGACCGCCACCAGGTTCGAACCAAGCGGTTGCGATATCATTTGGGTTGTATGTAGCTGAAGGCGGACAAACAGGTAATACCTACACGTCCAACTGACCGACCTTACCACCTCAATTACAGGCTTGCATATCAGCTCCGGCTGGTATGCAATCGCTTCTAACCAAGTGACCATATAAATGTTATTTGTTTGTTTCGTATTGTGTTGTACAATGTTTTTTTTTTAAATTTAATATACGAGTATGTTTATAATATTTATTATTATTATGTATGCCATGTTTCAATGTTTTATAATTTTAATGTTTTATAATACTTTTTGTAGTATTACATAGTTAATATAAGGTTTTAATGTTTGATTATAGTTAGGTATTTTTACTACCGTATATTATAGTTTCAATGTTTCTATATTCTGGAACGTATTCGCTATCGTATCGTATTATTTTTATTGTTCGATCATGGTTTTATAGTTGTAGTGTTTTTTTATAAAAAATAAAGTAAAATATTTTGTATATAAAAAATATTTTGTATTTAGCTAATTGTAGCTGTTCAACATTAGCTATTTGTAGCTGTTCAATGTATCACGGCTTTTTATTTCTATTTATTTCGATTGTATTTAAAAACAATGTTTATTTGTAGTTAGTAATTGTTTAAATTTGCTTTCTATATTATAGTAATAGTTTTAAACTTCCGTATCGTATGCTTGTTGGAGTTTATTTTTTAGAATAATATTTTAATATTATAGTTTTAGAAGCATTAGTTTAGTTTATTTTCAAAAAATTATTTCGAAGAAATATTTTAAAAATATATTATAATGTTCGTTTGCGTACGTATTTTATTTTATTTAATTGTAATTGTATACAATTGTTTTATTCCTATAATTATGTTTAGAAACGATGTATCTAATTTATTTAAATATTTAATGTATTTTATTTTTTCGACGTATACTATTATATTGGCGAAGATGTTTAAATATTATTATGCACGGTAACTTTCACTTTTGTAAATGGGGTATTGACCTGACCGTTATCGCTGTTATATAGGGGTTATACGAGTTCATTCAGCGAGCCTTTTGTTTGAAGTTCGTTTACCTTTGTTTTTTATTACCGATGAACGCGGTGTAACATTCTTAAATATATATTTGGTTTACTGAATTTTTACATAAAAATATGCGTTTTACGAATATAATAATTATTTAGCTATATGTTTCTAATTTTTAGTGCTGTCGTGTTGTCTATTTATGTTATTCAAACGACGACTTAGCGCTGCTTCGTGTTATACGCCGAGCGGGGTGGGGGGGCGGCGGTGCGTTGGTACCGGCCGGCTCGCTGTGTATCGAAGTACAGCTAGGTGTATTCACTCTGCTACGACACTGTTCACTTGCGGTCGCGGGGTAGTTACTCGGGAGGGGGGTGGGGTGTGGTAGGTTCCCTCCCGGTCGATCGGCTTGCTGTGGACGGTCTATGTGCGGCTCGCTATGTTGTGTATGGAGGGCTATGATACGCGGCGATCGACGTGTAGGTATTTTTGTAACGGTGGCGGGCGGCTCTATGTTAGAAGTATTGTTGATTTCTTTACGGTCTTTATTTTTAATATTACTTATCCGGTTTATCAGAGGCTTCCAAGCTGCAGGTAGTCGAAGCGAATCGTCACGTGTATTCATGGAATTTTCACGGCGTTCTATTTCTATTGCTTCGCGGAAGACTCGGCAAATTTCTTTTTCTTGGCGGACGAGTGTTTTTGCACCATCAAAATCAATTTTATGCCCCTCGGTCAACACGTGGTTGGACAAAGTTGACGTGGGCTTCTTTTGTTTGACGTCCAACTGATGCTCCGCTACTCTTGCCGAAATCTTCCTGTTCGTGCGACCAATGTACGTTTTTTCGCACGAACCGCAAGGTATTTCATATATGCCATGCGATTCTAGAGGCATAACGTCTTTTACTCCTCTGAGTAGAGTTGATATTTTTCCTTGTGGTCTAAATATAGTTTTTATTTGATTTCTTTTTAAAATGCGGCCAATTTTATTAGAGATCCCTGCGATATATGGTAAGAAAGCTACTCCTTTTATTTCTTCTTCGGGTTTAGCTTTTCTTTTTTCTTTTCCATATATTGCCCTATTGATAGTAGATTTTTTGTACCCGTTAGCGACGAGAGCCTGGCGTAGATTATTTATTTCTTTTTCAGCGTGTATTTTATCAGCTAGCTTAATTGATCTGGTGACTAGGGTTTTTACTACTGAATTTAAATGTCCTGGGTGATGGTGAGATGTTGCATTAAGGTATCTGTCAGTGTGTGTAGGTTTTCTGTAGACTGAATAACTTAGAATCCCGCTGTTTGTTTTTTCCACTAATACGTCCAAAAAAGGTAGTTTATTGTTTATTTCTTTTTCGATTGTGAATTTGATACTATCGTGTAAATTGTTTAGGTAGTGAAGAAATTCGTCGAGCTCTGTTTCGCTATGTCGCCATATTATAAATATGTCGTCCACGTATCGCAACCAAATGACCGGCTATAGCGTGGCGTTCTCGAGTGCATTTTCTTCAAAGTCCATCATAAATATATTGGCTGCTACTGGTGAAAGAGAGGAACCCATTGGTGTTCCTCTTATTTGTTTATACATATTCCCGTTATATTGGAAGTATGTATTATTCAGGCAGTGTTTGATTTGGCTTATTGTGTCGTCTGGTGGTTCAAGTCTCTTTATTATTACGTCAATGGCTTCGGATACTGGGATATTGGTGAAGAGGGACACAATGTCTAAGCTGACAAGCATGTCACCCTTTTCTATTTTTATGTCTTTTAATTGCTCAATGAAATGTTCTGCATTTTTGACGTACGACGACGCTGTTTCGACGTGATATTGCAGGTTTTTAGCTAAGTGTTTTGCTAGGGCTTGTGTGGGTGAACCGACGGCACTAATGATGCGACGTAGTGGTATATCTGTTTTGTGGATTTTCGGAAGGCCGTACATTTTAGGTACCCTCGATGATTTTTCTCGCGGAATAAGTGTTCTTTTCGTTTCGGTACCTATATTTGATTCTAGTATTAATGCTTTTGTAGTTTTTTCTAGGTAAGTTGTGGGATCCCTCGTGTGGCGTTTGTAAGTGGTGTTGTCTTGTAATAATGCCTCCATTTTATTTTCGTAATCTGTCGTATTCATTATAACCGTTGCATTTCCTTTATCTGCTTTTAATACGACTATCTCTTTGTTCTTTCTTAGTTTTTCGAGAGCTTTCCTCTCTCCCTTCGTAACGTTTGGAGTCGGGAGCTTTGCTTTTCGGAGAACTTCACAAGATAGTTGTCGGATCGTTTCGGCTTCTCTTTCGGGTAGTTTAAATATGGCAGATTCTACTCCGGTAATAATGTCTTCAGTTGGTATTCGGGATGGTGTGATTGCGTAGTTAAACCCTTTTGCCAGGACTGATGTTGTTGATTCGTCTAGTATGTGATCTGATACATTTATCACTATCTTATCCATGTTTAAAGAAGATGTTGACGGTGCGCGTGTTTGCTTTGATTTCTCAGAAATTAGTATATTGAACTTGTTTTGTTGCTTTTCAGTAATAAATTCTTTGTTGCGTAGTGCCCGTTGTGATGTTAAAGCGTCTAGTTCGTACCATAGGTGTGAATGAAGTTTCCCGGTTAGTAACTGATGAGTATCGTAGAGATTTATTTCGACTTGATTGAGTGTTGCTCGAATACATCTAATTTCTTCGCGTAAAAGTGCTATGCTAGCTTTGTTCAGGATCCTCGCGGTATTGTAGGTGTATGTAGCTCTTTTTAGTCTCAACGATTTTGGTATGATGTCATTGTCACGACATCTTTGCAGAAAAGTAATATTACAAAGTAATTTTACTTTCTTACACCTCAGCTTCTCCAAATTCTTCGTCTGATTGAATAGTTCCTCTCCGTGAAGGTTCAATATGTTGGTTTTGATGTTTTCGCGGATCGTAGAATATGAATTATCATTAAAACGTACATTGGTCGCACGAACAGGAAGATTTCGGCAAGAGTAGCGGAGCATCAGTTGGACGTCAAACAAAAGAAGCCCACGTCAACTTTGTCCAACCACGTGTTGACCGAGGGGCATAAAATTGATTTTGATGGTGCAAAAACACTCGTCCGCCAAGAAAAAGAAATTTGCCGAGTCTTCCGCGAAGCAATAGAAATAGAACGCCGTGAAAATTCCATGAATACACGTGACGATTCGCTTCGACTACCTGCAGCTTGGAAGCCTCTGATAAACCGGATAAGTAATATTAAAAATAAAGACCGTAAAGAAATCAACAATACTTCTAACATAGAGCCGCCCGCCACCGTTACAAAAATACCTACACGTCGATCGCCGCGTATCATAGCCCTCCATACACAACATAGCGAGCCGCACATAGACCGTCCACAGCAAGCCGATCGACCGGGAGGGAACCTACCACACCCCACCCCCCTCCCGAGTAACTACCCCGCGACCGCAAGTGAACAGTGTCGTAGCAGAGTGAATACACCTAGCTGTACTTCGATACACAGCGAGCGGGCCGGTACCAACGCACCGCCGCCCCCCCACCCCGCTCGGCGTATAACACGAAGCAGCGCTAAGTCGTCGTTTGAATAACATAAATAGACAACACGACAGCACGCTAGCGTCATTATCTTCGTGCACGCGCTCGAGTTAATAGCCTCGATAATGCCCGATGTCATTCGGGCGAAACGTCGGCAAGACAACCAAAAGCCACAGCGGATTATCCGGAAAAATAATGATAATTCATATTCTACGATATATAATGATAATTCATATTCTACGATATATATATATATATATATATATATATATATATATATATATATATATATATATATATATATATATATATATATATATATATATATATATATATATATATATATATATATATATATATATATATATATATATATATATATATATATATATATATATATATATATATATATATATATATCAACAGATCACTATAGCACTATCTGTGGCCTTGTTAAGAAAGAAAACACACACGCTAAAGACAAAACTCCAAGTAAATCAATAAAATTTACAAATGTCAATAAACTAATGGATGCTCTTACAAAAACAGATTGGTCAGACGTATTAAATGAAACATGCACAAACTCTGCACTGAAAATTTTTATGTTGATCTTAGAAAAACATTTGTTAGAAAGTACAGAAATTAAAGCTAAAAAGCCCAAGTTATTACCTATTAAACCATGGATGAATGAATCTATTCTAAGTTGTGTCAGAAAAAGAGATATATTACATCTAGAGGTTAAAAAATATCCTCATAATAAATCTTTCTATCAATATTATATTAAATACAGAAATATATGTAATAGAATCATAAAACACCATAAAGAAAAATATTACAAATCAATTTTACAAAAAGATCATTCTTCAAAAACTGCCTGGAAGATAGTGAAAGAACTAAATAATGTAAATGACTCAAACAAAACAACTATTAAATCAATTGCTATAAGCGATTCTCTGATTCATGGAGATAAACCAATTGCTGACTGTATGAATGAACATTTTGCAGGTATAGGTAATAAACTAGCTACTGAATTATTCTCTAAATCACAGAAAACTGAACAAGAGATTCTTAAAAATTATGAACGGAAAAAATATACGCACGCAAAGTTTAAATTAATGAACATAACCAAAGATGACACCATTAAGTATATTGAAGATATTCGTACAGATAATTCTAAGGGATACGATAAAATACAAGCCAAAATAATAAAATCAGTAAAAAATCAAATCGCTGAACCATTAACTCATATTCTAAATTGTAGCTTATCACATGGTGAGTTTCCTGAGGCGTTCAAATGTGCTAGGGTAATCCCACTTTATAAAGGAGGTGACCATAAAAATCCCAACAACTATAGGCCAATATCCATTTTGAGTGTTTTATCAAAAATATTTGAAAAATGTGTCAGCCTTCAACTTACAAAACATCTAGAAACGCTCAATATTCTTGCAGAAAATCAATATGGTTTTAGAAAAAATAAGGGTACGGACGAAGCTCTTCTGTCAATAATCAAAGATATTGCTAGTAACATTGATAGAAATAGAAAAACCATAGCAATATTTTTAGACTTAGCCAAAGCTTTTGACACGGTTTCTCATAAACTTTTATTAAAAAAGTTAGAAAACGTGGGAATTCATGGAACAGAATTAAAATTCTTCAAAGAATATATTGAAAAACGATCCCAGTTTGTACAAATTGGAACCACAACCAGTGACATAAAGCAAATAAATTATGGCGTTCCTCAAGGTAGTACCCTTGGACCACTTTTATTTTTAATTTACATAAATGATCTCTGTTTTCTTAAAATTGGAGGAAAAATTATTACTTTTGCAGATGACACTGCACTTCTTTTCAATAGTGACACATGGGAAAAAGCGTACGTATTGGCAGAAAAGGGAGTCAATATAGTAAAATCATGGCTAGATAACAGTGTCTTATCTCTTAATATAAAAAAAACTAAATTTATGACCTTCAGTATTGACACACGAGGACAACCTTTGGATCAACATTCTATTACAGTTCACAATTGCTAGAAAAATTTCTGTCAATGTACCCCCCTGGAAAAATGTAACGAGATCAAGTATCTAGGAGTTGTTGTTGACAATAACTTAAATTGGAAAAAGCATATTGAGGAATGTTCCATAAAAATTCGAAAACTAATCTATCTATTTTTACGTATTCGCAATGTTTTTAAAATAGATGACCTTAAGTTCATCTATTATGCAGTTGCTCAATCTATACTATGTTATGGCATCATAGTTTGGGGAGGAACGTATAAAACCGCACTAAGTCCCATTGAAATAGCCCAGAAGAGTATCATTCGAGTTATTAATAAAAAACCTTTTAGATATCCGTCTAATTCATTATTTTTTGAATTTGAAGTTTTAGATATTCGTCAGCTATACCTCAAGAAATTAATCATTTACTCACATAAGCTCAATATAACACAATATACTCGAGTTGAAAATTCCTACAATATTAGACACAGACTTTTACCCATCCCCAGAGCTCATACCACGTTTGCTCAAAAACATTTTGATTTTATTTTGCCTCGTATTTTAAACATATTTACAAAAGAATTGATTGGTTCTGAGATATATAATATAAAATCACTAAGTGCTATGAAAAATAAACTATCTTCTTGGATTCTCAACAAAGGTAGAATGAACATTGAAGATATATTTTTTAAAATTATGAAATGATTATAAAACCGTGATGTTATAGCTTATATTATAATTTGTATTTTTGATTTTTTTTATATGTTATAATTATATATTAGACATAAATGGGTTACATAAGTAAAGACTGTGTCAGTTAAAATGAATTGTAAAGCTATTCCGACACAAGCACTGCTTAGTGGAATAGTTCTTATCCACTGGATGTTGGTACTGATAGATTGTATTCATTTTGTCAGTGCCAACATGTTATACTAAATTGTCAATTTTTAAATTTTTTTTTTTTTGTTCTATGTTTCACTGTCGTATTGTTGTAATTTTTTATGTATGGTTATTGTGGATTTAAATAAATAAATAAATAAATAAATAAAAAAAAAAATATATATATATATATATATATATATATATATATATATATATATATATATATATATATATATATATATATATATATATATATATATATATATATATATATATATATATATATATATATATATATATATATATATATATATATATATATATATATATATATATATATATATATATATATATATATATATATATATATATATATATATATATATATATATATATATATATATATATATATATATATATATATATATATATATATATATATATATATATATATATGTTATTATTAAGTATTTTGGGGATAACCCGCGTCAAATTATGATTCCCGAGAGAATCAGTCGTCTGCCGACGTTTCGTCTGAATCACATCAGACATTTTCTAAAGGCGCCTTGTTAATAAATTTTCGTCTCGAGGGATAGTGCACGCACGTCCGTTTGAGTCGAAAGCTTACTACCAAGTGAAAGTTTGAAAGGAAACCGCGTCAAGTGTTAGTGGAGGGGTGGGTTTCCCCAATGACGTCATTATTGCGTTTTGTTTGGCTTCTAGTGACTCTAGTACTTAACGGTATATTGTTTACAGGTGGATTATCAGTTTTCGGCTTACTAAGAATTTTACTAATGTTTTTAATGTGACTATTGTTTGAAATATCGGTAGTTTGATTACTATGGTTTTTAAAAAAGTTGTTTTCAAGTACACTTGTCCATGCGGTCGGGATTCGAATGCTATCGTCCCTGTTATTCATTATACTGTTGCTTCTTTTATATATTTCGATTGCTTCCCTGTAAATTCTAAATGTTTCATTGTTAATATTCGCGACTACTTTTGAATTTTCAAAGTCTATGGAGTGATTTTCGGTCAATGAGTGATTTACAAGAGATGAAGTTAGTTTCCGGTTTTTAACATCTACGCGATGTTCAGAGACGCGCGCCGAGATTCTGCGATTTGTCCTGCCTATGTAAGTTTTTGAGCAATCACCGCATGGGATTTCGTAAATACCGTGTGACTCTAATGGTATTTTATCTTTCGGACTTTTTAAAAAGGATGAAATTTTGTTGTCTGTTCTAAAAATGGTGCGAATATTATGTTTATAAAGTAGGTGACTGATTTTGTCTGTAGTGCCTTTTATGTAAGGCAAAAATGCAATGGTGAGTGGCTTTACTTTAGTTGACGTATCTTTTTTATTAAAATTTTTATTAGTTTGATTTTTTACTGCATTATTTATCGTAAAATTAGAAAAACCGTTATTTCGTAGCGCGTTTTTAAGATACTCTAATTCGTTTTGAATGTTTTCGGAGTCGGCTATCCTTAATGATCGTGTTACCAAGGTGTTTGCTACAGAGGCGATTTGTGCTGGATGATGGTTTGACGATGCGTGGAGATATCTGTTGGTATGTGTTGATTTTCTGTACACAGTGTGGCCGAGAGTGCCATCGTCTTTTTTGATTACGAGAACATCAAGAAAAGGTATTTCACCGTTGTTTTCTATCTCCATTGTGAATTTGATGTTATTGTGGAGATCGTTCAGAAAATCAAGAAATTTGTTAAGTTCCTCCAAACCGTGAGGCCATATAACGAAGGTATCGTCCACGTATCTAATCCATAGCTTTGGTTTTAAGCGCGCTCTATCTATAGCTTCCTTTTCTAACTTGGTCATGAATAAGTTAGCGACTGGCGGTGAAAGAGATAGACCCATTGGTGCTCCTTTTACTTGTTTGTACATGTCGTTATTATAAGTGAAAAATGTGTTATTGAGGCAATGTTCTATTAAAGTTATTATGTCATTCGGTGGGTCACTCATTTCTTTTATTGCTTGAAGAGCTTCGTCTGTGGGTATATTGGTAAACAAGGATACGACGTCAAAACTGACAAGGATGTCGCCCTTGTTTAATTTTTGATTTTTAATGATTTGTATAAAATGTTCCGAATTTTTGACAAAAGATTCCGCTGATTCTACATCTGGTTGTAAGTAGTTGGCAAGATACTTTGATAACATTTGAAGTGGAGAACCGACAGAACTGACTATGGGTCTAAGAGGAACATCCGTCTTATGAATTTTTGGCAAACCGTATAATTTCGGAAAACGTGACGATTTTTCTCTAGGTATTAACGACTTTTTTAATTCGGGACTTAATTTGGATGACATAATTTTAGTTTTAGTCGTTTTTTCTAAGTATGTTATAGGATTATTAGGATGCAGTTTATAAGCCGGATCGTTAAGCAAATTTGTAATTTTAATGTGATAATCTTCGCTTTTCATGATTACTGTTGCGTTTCCCTTATCTGCCGGAAGAATAATTATATCTTTATTTGCGCGTAATTCTTTAAGAGCTCGTATTTCATTATTTAGAAAATGTCTGATGTGATTCAGACGAAACGTCGGCAGACGACTGATTCTCTCGGGAATCATAATTTGACGCGGGTTATCCCCAAAATACTTAATAATAACATATTTTGTACTCGCGAAAACCTTAGATTTAACATATATATATATATATATATATATATATATATATATATATATATATATATATATATATATATATATATATATATATATATATATATATATATATATATATATATATATATATATATATATATATATATATATATATATATATATATATATATATATATATATATATATATGTCGGTTCATCTGCTACACGACTGCTTCAAGCTGCCGCTACGACTTTATCTTGTGTTATCACGGACTGCTCCAAGCAGTCCTAAGCAGGGTACCTACTCAATTGGAACAAAAATAGATCACTTCTCTTTGTTTTGGAAATCAAACGCTTGTAGGTATGCGTAGTATGATTTCGCAATGACGATTTAAACTCTGAAGATAATTTTTAAAATATTTGATGAAAATCAAATATAGTTAGTACGAAAGAAATAATATTACCTGAACACGACGATTACAAAAAATGACTGACTACAACCAAACGAGGCACTTTTTTTGTTAAAAAAATGGTTTGCTTAAATTCTATTAATAATAACATTTATTTTCACTTACACTCACTCTTGTACATGTAGATTATTTGAATATTTTTCAAATGAAAACGGATGAAACCAAGGAGTTATGTATATTTGTTTTATGAACAAATACGTTTCCTCAAAGTCATAATTGGAATAATGCTTTCCTTTTAATCTCCAGGACTGTACAATATTTGCCATCGGGATTTTTTCACTTTCCTTTGTAATTTGTATAAAAAGCATCCTTGTGGGAATAATACAAACCTCAAAGCGTTATATTTTCATATTAACAAAACTCTAACCTTAGGTCAGTGATTGACAAACCGCGACTCGTGAGCCACATCCTGGCGCTTTGAATGAGGTTTTTCTTTGAGTTTTATTCAACTAGGACTTAATGTCTGAAGTACCCCTGAAGAATGTGAAGGAGTTTGTATACCTTTGGTGTTAACGCCAAAATGTGGTTAAAATAATTGTTGCACTTTTATATATAAGAATGACATTTAATTGTTGCAATCAATGGCCGCCCCACACCCACAATTCAGTTTCCTTCTATACCGCGTCCTACCTGCCAACTATATGCAAAAAAGAAGTATTTTTGCATATATAATTTCTCTCATTATATCAACTGTCATCATGACTAACACACCGCACCGCACCGCTCTTTATGAAAAGTATCTTCAAAATCCGCTTAAATTAATAAAATTACTGCGCATATGCAATAATAAAAATATTCGATAATTTAACTAACTTCAGTGAAGTGTAAAAAATCTCTCATACTGTGCTGTGAATGTGGTGAAAAGTTTACACAGAACCAGAACTATAAATATCGAGGCAAGGTAATTCCCTATACTTTTATCTTTTCCACCATAATATATTGTTTTCATTGATTTCGAGCAACTAACAAGCATTTACTTTGTGAATTATATATATATATATAATTCACAAAGTAAATGCTATATTATATATATATTGTCATGTTATAGAAAATTATGTATAGGGAAAAATTAATAATTGGGAATTTATAGTTTTTTTTGTGCGAACACACTAAATTGATTTTTGTCAGGTGGCAATATTTTTTATGATTAGCAAAGCTTATGTCAAATTCTTTCTTTTTGCATACACCTATCGAAGCGGTACGGCCAGTGTAGGAAAATGGCGGCCGACGTCGATTTGAATTTCTGAATTTGGGGTAAGTTTGTTTTATGTGTTCGTATGTCAAGATAGTTTGGCGAGAGATCATTTTTTAAACCAATAATCCTGTTTTCTTTTCTATAATCTAGATGCTGATATAAATGTCAGTCATCCCAAATTCAATCCTACCCTGATATTGTGCACCCATTCTGACGAAAATAATTTTTATTTAATTCTACAAATGGATTATTCGAATGTTATTCCATTTAGTTTTCCATTGGAAATATATTTTATTTGGATATTATTTTGCAATTACCATGCTTGCATATACACGACGATGAAATGTACGACATTTAATTCTGCCTAACCTAAAATTTTATAACTGACGACAAAGGAGTCACATATAGGAAATTGTCGGAGACAATTTCTTCATTTGGATTTTTACTTGGACACAAACAAATTTCTTCACTTGGATTTTATTGTAACATGGAGGGATCAAGATACAAATAGTCACGAGAATTTTAAAATCTAAATACATCTTCTACAACCGGATTCATTTGAAGATATTGGTCATCGAGGGGATCTCCTTATTCATGCTGCGAGTCGATATTGTTTTATAATGTTTACTCCATAGCTGTATGATGAGTTATACCTTTATGATTTTATTGTCTGAATATATGAATGTGAATCCATTATGTTTGAACCTAATATAGATTGAAATCATGATTTTGAGTATGATATGAAAGAGATTTTGTTTGATTTGATTTTGATGTAAATTCATGTTATATATAAGTTTCAATCTTTAACATTATTTTTATAACAAATATTTAAAAATTTCACTTTTATATTCAATTTTCATTTTCCTCTTATAGGAAATAGTTGGTACTATACAAACAAAGTTTGATATTTTAGAGTCATGTATTATAATTTATTTCTACAATAAAAATGTAAATATCTCAAAGTGCGTTATCTCTCTGTCTTCCTAATGCAGTGCATCATTATCTCTCATATTCAGTTGATATTTTTATTTAATTTAATTCAATTGTTTGAATTCATTTTGTCTTCATATAGGTTCACGATTAAAAACATGACCCTGAGAGTAAAATTTTCATGAGTCTCATTGCCTCTATCGCTGACTGTTGGTGGAAGGAAGTGTTGAAGCATATCAAAATCTGTTCCATTATCACACACCTTCTCATTGGCGGCCCAACGTGGAACCCCTTCTCATTAAAGTCACATCGAGGAGCTTAATTTTTAAAAATTCTTTGGCGTGGACTATTAGGCGTTCATGGATCGTGAATTTATGTGAGGACTGGCGCCCAGATTTTAAATTTTATACCTTTATTTTGTTGTACTGTGTTTGGAGGGGAGAGATTAATAGGTAGAATCTATAGAAAGTTTACGTTAGGTAGGAACTCCTATATTCCATATAAATCCCACCTTTTAACCTTCCTTAAAACTGACAAGGACACTAAGATGATCAACATGGCTTGGAGGATGACCAGGAAAGATCTGATGCTCAGTTATGTACAACATCAATACAATTTGGCTTTGAGCATATCTCACATCGTCAAAAGTTAAGTGATTGTTTTGTGTTTTTTCTATCATTTTATAACTGATCGTTGAAAGAATCTGAATTTTATTATGTCTCTTTTTATTCCAGCATACAGAAGCATTTATTTGAAGATTTTTTTTTATATTTGACAAATTTTCAATGTCAAAAGAAATTTCATTACCTACATAATTTGAATTTTTTTATATATGCAGAATGTTGTACAGAATGTATTGTTTCAGTAAAAAATTATTAATTACCTAGTGACAAGAATTATTGTTGAGTGTATTTTTTTTTTGAGGGAAATTATAATTATTGTATTATTGTAATTGCATTCTGTGGGGGGACAGATCTTTTCTAACTTTGGAAGTGAACAGTCATATTTACAAATTCAATTTTGATTATTTTTTTTTTTTGAAAGGAGAGTTCTTGTTTGAAAAGTTGATTATTAATTGGAAGAATAACTTAGTGATTTTTTTTAGAGAATATTTCAACATATTCATTTTAATTTTTTTCTTTTCTTCTTAAATATAAACAAATTAGTTTTGGTGTTTTATCAAGATTTATTTTTTTTAACTTCATTATAGTGTGGAAAGGAATTGTTAAATAATTTTCAATTAGTATTCTAGGGGGATTTATTTGTTAAAGGGGGAAGTGTGAAAATTTTTCATCGTTGTTTAACAGGTGTGATTAATTCTTTTTACAATTTTCAGATTTTGGATTTTGTTTTATTCGAGATTCGCTTCTGGAAGCTTTTACATTAATACCATAATATTCAGATGATTTTAAAGGGAAAATCTCACATTTAATACAAATAAGTGGAGGTAAAAAGGTATTATTTATTATATTGAATTTTTCACTACTACAGTTTTTTTTTATATATTTTTTGAGTTTATTATGCATTTTTCCAGTTATTTTTAGGAAGATTAATATCCCATATTGAGGTGTGATTTTGTTTATCATTAAATATAGTGTTTTATTTTTAAAAAGAGGTCATTATTTGTTATTTTAAAGGGAATCAATAATTATTTGTTCAATGAATTTTATAGAAACGAATTAGCGCCACCTGTGAATAAACGGTCATACTTTTATGTGATTCAGTTATCTATTCAATATTTTCTGTATTTCGAATATCACGAGCGATTAATTGTTATATATTATAGAAATCTTCTTACCGACATAAATACGAGTTGTCATTCTGACATTGTAAATATAATGCGTTAATAATAAACGTTAAATATGGTTTAATAGGATGAATATTATCAAATTACTGTTATTCAGAATCGTTTTAAGGTCAGTCTTATGTTATTTATGGTTTTTGAACGTTTAATACAACATACTATAAGTTAATCGTAATTTTCATATACCTGTTTGACGCAGAAATCATCTTATCGAATTCAAAATAAAGTTTTGGTTACATCTTTAAGATATCATTATATCTAAAGAATATTGAACAATAGTTGGGTAATCGTTGGTTTTTATATTCATTTATATTCTTTTCGAGTAGTCCATTTATGTAAATCATAAATTGTTATTCCGAAATCAGTTTTTTTTATAAGAACCGAAGTGTCAAAAGTTCAACATTTTTTTTATTATTTGTGAAGTATTTTTATTGTTCGATTATCAGTTTTAATCTAGTTCAATTTTTTTTTATTTTTAAAACGAATAATTATGGATCTAATTCCAAAATATGCTTTTAAATCAATCGAGGAATTAAAAATACAATTAAAAATGCGTGGTTTACCATCAGCAAACACATGGAGGGATTTGAGATTACAGGCAGAAGCATGTAATGGGGCAATTAGACAAATAATAGAAGAATTGAAAAAATCCGTGGTTGACGATGATTCAATTAGAAGCTTGAAAAAATTCTATGGTATACCATATGTTGATATTGATGTTGATGATAAGGATAAAGAAATTTTAGTGGATGTTTCCCCACCTCAGTTGTCTAATGGTAACGATGATATAGACTTATCAATAATTACGAATGATGAAAATTTGAAAATAACGGAAGATACTTCCATAATTTTGTCAAATACGGAGTCCGAAACTACACAGTGTGTACGTGAGGTGGAAATGAATGAATTTAGTGATTCGAATTTGCTCAATGATAATAATAATTCAGATATCCATGATCCTTTAGTCGATCCTGTAAATACTGAGCAGACGTATTCAATCTCTGATAGCGAAGTTAATTACACAATGAATGAATCAGTGGACTTAATTAAGAAAAATGACACTCCTTATTTATATTGTTCGTATCTTTATTCACCTCAGGCCAACGTTGTTGAAGTTCAACATAGAAAAGCCATTACGGCACTTACCACATTGGTTCATGATAATCAACGAGATGAGTATAACCATGTTGTCCCTATTCGCTCAGCGATGAATTCTTTAATTAAGATGTCAACGGGATACATCCCATATTTTACGTTGTCTAAAAAAGAATACATAATAAAAATGGAATACCATAATAAATATAATCCTGTTTGCTCCTCGTTTAATGAAGTTACGGTTGCGTCCACCAACATTTATATGAATCATGTTTCTTATTTTAAAGATGCTTTCATGAAAGTTCAAAATAATACATTCGAGTCATATTTAAATGATACTAATGATTGTGAAAAGGCTGGAATTGAGGAAGAATATAATATAGGGGATTATTTTTATGAAAATAATTTTCCTCTATCAAAGAATATGATTTGTTTTTCCAATAAAAGGTCTCTGAGTTATTTAAAAAATAAAATAATAAATAGAAGTTCATTTCTGGTTTATATTTTTTCTAATTTGTTTAAGAATAGAGTATTAAATTCCATAGTAAAGACATTGTTATGCAGGGTTAACGATTGGATGTTAATTGTTAATCGTTTTGTTGTTTTTCGTTATGATATAATTAAGTATTTATTTTTTTCAGAATTTCACTTTGAGGTGGATGGACTGTCTCAATTTCTAATGTTATTTTATTTGAGTAAAGTATTGATGAATCATTAATAATGGATTCATTTAATTTTTATTCTTGTTTACTTATTTATATTGATTAAGGAATTTTTTTTATTTACATTCAGTATAGTAATGAGAGAAATGCATAATGAACACAAACAAAGTTAACGTTGATTATTTATTTTAGATTCAAACCATTTTAAACATAATATTTTGCATTTCAATATCATCCAACTAGTATTTAGTGATAATTGTTTCACTTTATTCAAATTTAAAGATTTAATTAAAAGTAAATAGTTTTTTTTATTTAGAGATTTTTAGAATCTTTTATTATGATGAATGGTGATTGTCAGAATGGGGGTGAAATATTTATTGTAGATAGATTTGTTTTAAACATTTTATTTTTTTTTATTTTTGAATGTTTATTTTGATGTGATGTATTAGTATTGGTATCGACATAACATACAAGATTATTTTAGGTACAAATCTTATTTTTTTTATAATGTAGACTGGGGATTTAAAATTTACAAATGAATATTTTACATTTTATTATGATTTTTTTTACTGTCATCAGTTAGTTGTATTACTTCACAATTTATAGTTGATCAATTTTTATTTGTGAATGCTGTTAGGTATCTGTCGTCAGAATTACTTTGTTTCTTAGATAATGATGTAAATTCGCACATTACATCGTTATTGTTAGTTATATGGTGTTATGGTTGTGCGACCATAATATAATATAATCTGAATACAAAACAATTTAAAAATCTGGTAATGGAGATCAAATAGTAGAAACAAATTGTGAATTTGTTTTAAATTTCTGTGGTATTGTATATTTTTTGTATAAATCAGTTTTTAAGAATTTGATTCTGATATATATTAAATTTTAATATTGAATTTGAAATTTTATTGTGGAGTATTACAACATTGTACAGCGCTTGAATACAAAACAATTTAAAAATCTGGTAATGGAGATCAAATAGTAGAAACAAATTGTGAATTTGTTTTAAATTTCTGTGGTATTGTATATTTTTTTTTGTATAAATCAGTTTTATGAATTTGATTCTGATAGATTAAATTTTAATATTGAATTTGAGATTTTATTGTGATGGGTTACATCGTTTTGTGGGTAAAAGAAATACAAATTTCTTTAATCATTGAGTGATAGACATCAAATCACAGGAAACATGAGAAGGGTTTAAAATTAATTTTTAATAATGAATAATTTTAATATTAATTTGTAGTAATCTGTGTGAAAACATAAAATATATAGGTTCCAGAATTTATTTGTTTAAATAGTTTTAATTGAGAAGGGATCTTGTATGTGATGTCACTGCTAATTAATAATTTATTTATTTATTTTCTTTTATATACAAGATATGAAGGTGTGGTTGTTTGGTCTTGAACTGAATTTCATTCTATGGAATCTCATAGATGTGATAATTGACATTTTGTCATAATTTATTAAATGTTTTAAAATTTATTTTGAAGATTTGGGGTTTTTAATTTTTTATAATTGATGTTAGGAATAGTATTAAATAATGTTTAACCAGTTTTTGTGTTAAATGTTATATTTTTTTTTTTAGGAATTTTATAATATTTATATTAAGACTTTCCATTCCACATGATAGCCCTGCATTTTTCCGGCTTATAATTGGATTTTGCATTTTGTATCTCGCTTGAGGGTATCCGATGAGCCAAGAAATCTTTGTATTTCGCTTGAGGACATCTGATTTCCCAAGAGATCATTTTTTTTTTTTTTTTTTTTATATATATATCTCGCTTGAAAGTACTTTGTGACTTGAGAGATTATTCTTTATGCTAAAGCCTTTTCGGTCGTTTTAGCTAAAAAAATGAAAATGAGCGATATATGAGAGTATTTTTAGTCAAATTTTCTACTAATAATTAAAAATTTGTTAGGGGAAAAGTTTTAAATTTAAAAATTGTAGTCTTCTTGTGAGCCTTCAATTATTTTTGGGATTTAGGGTGTAAGTTTCACTTGTTATAAAGTGATACTTGTAAAAATTGATGTAATAAAAGATCATAAAGTAACTCTAAATGAGTCGTTTTAATTTTATTTTATCATTTAATTGGGTGTTATGTTATTTCATTAATTGGGATCATTTTTTTTGTTTTTGTTAGGAGTTTTCTTTTCTTACAAGCGGAACTCTGTTATGTCAAATTGTACTTAAATATTTTAAAGTTAAATTTTTTTGAGATATTTGTATTTAGGAATTGGGGATACATATTAGAAGGTTATGTTCTGAAGGAATAATATTTTATATTTCAAACAGTATTCGTTTTACAGGTCAATATTTTTTAATCCGTTAACATGATTTTGTATGTTTCAGGTTATATTTTTTTGAATGGTAGATAAGTATATCGTTGTTTTACCATGTCTATTGTGTAACTGTTTCAGGATGATGATTTATGATGCAAATGATTTCCTTTTTTCTTTTCATATCCTTCGGTTTGATTTATGATCTCTGGGTTGGTTTCATAATTTGCAATTTTCAGTTTTTTTTTAAAAAAAAATTTCTATTAAATTTTTTTTATGTGGGGTTGCGGGTATGTCATGTTATAGAAAATTATGTATAGGGAAAAATTAATAATTGGGAATTTATAGTTTTTTTTGTGCGAACACACTAAATTGATTTTTGTCAGGTGGCAATATTTTTTATGATTAGCAAAGCTTATGTCAAATTCTTTCTTTTTGCATACACCTATCGAAGCGGTACGGCCAGTGTAGGAAAATGGCGGCCGACGTCGATTTGAATTTCTGAATTTGGGGTAAGTTTGTTTTATGTGTTCGTATGTCAAGATAGTTTGGCGAGAGATCATTTTTTAAACCAATAATCCTGTTTTCTTTTCTATAATCTAGATGCTGATATAAATGTCAGTCATCCCAAATTCAATCCTACCCTGATATTGTGCACCCATTCTGACGAAAATAATTTTTATTTAATTCTACAAATGGATTATTCGAATGTTATTCCATTTAGTTTTCCATTGGAAATATATTTTATTTGGATATTATTTTGCAATTACCATGCTTGCATATACACGACGATGAAATGTACGACATTTAATTCTGCCTAACCTAAAATTTTATAACTGACGACAAAGGAGTCACATATAGGAAATTGTCGGAGACAATTTCTTCATTTGGATTTTTACTTGGACACAAACAAATTTCTTCACTTGGATTTTATTGTAACATGGAGGGATCAAGATACAAATAGTCACGAGAATTTTAAAATCTAAATACATCTTCTACAACCGGATTCATTTGAAGATATTGGTCATCGAGGGGATCTCCTTATTCATGCTGCGAGTCGATATTGTTTTATAATGTTTACTCCATAGCTGTATGATGAGTTATACCTTTATGATTTTATTGTCTGAATATATGAATGTGAATCCATTATGTTTGAACCTAATATAGATTGAAATCATGATTTTGAGTATGATATGAAAGAGATTTTGTTTGATTTGATTTTGATGTAAATTCATGTTATATATAAGTTTCAATCTTTAACATTATTTTTATAACAAATATTTAAAAATTTCACTTTTATATTCAATTTTCATTTTCCTCTTATAGGAAATAGTTGGTACTATACAAACAAAGTTTGATATTTTAGAGTCATGTATTATAATTTATTTCTACAATAAAAATGTAAATATCTCAAAGTGCGTTATCTCTCTGTCTTCCTAATGCAGTGCATCATTATCTCTCATATTCAGTTGATATTTTTATTTAATTTAATTCAATTGTTTGAATTCATTTTGTCTTCATATAGGTTCACGATTAAAAACATGACCCTGAGAGTAAAATTTTCATGAGTCTCATTGCCTCTATCGCTGACTGTTGGTGGAAGGAAGTGTTGAAGCATATCAAAATCTGTTCCATTATCACACACCTTCTCAATATATATATATATATATATATATATATATATATATATATATATATATATATATATATATATATATATATATATATATATATATATATATATATATATATATATATATATATATATATATATATATATATATATATATATATATATATATATATATATATATATATATATATATATATATATATATATATATATATATATATATATATATATATATATATATATATATATATATATATATATATATATATATATATATATATATATATATATATATATATATATATATATATATATATATATATATATATATATATATATATATATATATATATATATATATATATATATATATATATATATATATATATATATATATATATATATATATATATATATATATATATATATATATATATATATATATATATATAAATATATATAATTCACAAAGTAAATGCTATATTATATATATATATATATATATATATATATATATATATATATATATATATATATATATATATATATATATATATATATATATATATATATATATATATGTTATTATTAAGTATTTTGGGGATAACCCGCGTCAAATTCTGATTCCCGAGAGAATCAGTCGTCTGCCGACGTTTCGTCTGAATCACATCAGACATTTTCAATAGGCGCCTTGTTAATAAATTTCCGTCGCGAGGGATAGTGCGCGCACGTCCGTTCGCGTCGGAAGCTTACCACCAAGGGTCGGAAGCTTACCACCTTTCCGACGCGAACGGACGTGCGCGCACTATCCCTCGCGACGGAAATTTATTAACAAGGCGCCTATTGAAAATGTCTGATGTGATTCAGACGAAACGTCGGCAGACGACTGATTCTCTCGGGAATCAGAATTTGACGCGGGTTATCCCCAAAATACTTAATAATAACATATTTTGTACTCGCGAAAACCTTAGATTTAACATATATATATATATATATATATATATATATATATATATATATATATATATATATATATATATATATATATATATATATATATATATATATATATATATATATATATATATATATATATATATATATATATATATATATATATATATATATATATATATATATATATATATATATATATATATATATATATATATATATATATATATATATATATATATATATATATATATATATATATATATATATATATATATATATATATATATATATATATATATATATATATATATATATATATATATATATATATACATACATATATATATATATATATATATATATATATATATATATATATATATATATATATATATATATATATATATATATATATATATATATATATATATATATATATATATATATATATATATATATATATATATATATATATATATATATATATATATATATATATATATATATATATAACGCTTTGAGGTTTGTATTATTCCCACAAGGATGCTTTTTATACAAATTACAAAGGAAAGTGAAAAAATCCCGATGGCAAATATTGTACAGTCCTGGAGATTAAAAGGAAAGCATTATTCCAATTATGCCTTTGAGGAAACGTATTTGTTCATAAAACAAATATAACTCCTTGGTTTCATCCGTTTTCATTTGAAAAATATTCAAATAATCTACATGTACAAGAGTGAGTGTAAGTGAAAATAAATGTTATTATTCATAGAATTTAAGCAAACCATTTTTTTAACAAAAAAAGTGCCTCGTTTGGTTGTAGTCAGTCATTTTTTGTAATCGTCGTGTTCAGATAATATTATTTCTTTCGTACTAACTATATTTGATTTTCATCAAATATTTTAAAAATTATCTTCAGAGTTTAAATCGTCATTGCGAAATCATACTACGCAAACCTACAAGCGTTTGATTTCCAAAACAAAGAGAAGTGATCTATTTTTGTTCCAATTGAGTAGGTACCCTGCTTAGGACTGCTTGGAGCAGTCCGTGATAACACAAGATAAAGTCGTAGCGGCAGCTTGAAGCAGTCGTGTAGCAGATGAACCGACATATATATATATATATATATATATATATATATATATATATATATATATATATATATATATATATATATATATATATATATATATATATATATATATATATATATATATATATATATATATATATATATATATATATATATATATATATATATATATATATATATATATATATATATATATATATATATATATATATATATATATATATATATATATAGATTTTTTTTAATGTTGATATTGGCTTTTGTAAGGAAGAGATACACAAAGCCTTTTTTAATAACATGTATTGCCTTATTCTTTGCTTTTTTTATATTATTTTATTATTTTTATTTTGTATTTTTTGTATGTGTATTTTCATTTGTGTGTTTATTTTACTACTTTATTTTTAATTTATTTTTGTTTATTGTTTGTTCTTGAAACTTTTTACGTATTCGTTTTTAAATTATGTTCCGAGTATTTTTTTCTTTACTATTAATTTTACTTGCTTTTCTTCTTCTTCCGGTCAGGAACCCCCGACGTCGGCTATCACTCTGGCAAATCCCTCTCTGTCCTGTGCTGCCCGGAATATCTGTTCCACGGTCCTGAAGCCGGTCCATTCCCTAATTTTGCGCAGCCAGGACATCTGCGACCTTCTATCTCGCCCTTCAGTATTAGTTGGAGCAAGTGATACTTCTCCCCCCTCATTATGTGACCTAGATATGTGATCTTGCGGACCTTTATTGTGGACAAGAGTTTCCTGGTTGTTCTGGCTCGACTTAAAACTTCTGAGTTCGTAACCAGATCTGTCCAAGGGATTTTGTGCATTCTGCGATGCAACCACATCTCAAATGCTTCCAGCCTGTTCATGGTGTTAACCTTCAATGTCCAAGTCTCACAGCCATATAGCAACACAGACCACACATAACATCTCATCATCCGCTGTCTCAGGTCCATATTGAGCTTTTCGTTGCAGTAGAAAGATCTCATTTTATTAAAGGCAGCTCTTGCTACCTCAATTCTGTACTTGATCTCCATATCCGGGTCAAGAGACTCCGAAAGAATACTGCCAAGGTACTTAAATTTATCCACCTTATCTACATATAACCTTGCCCATTAATTGCAAGAAAGAACCAGGATATTCACATCGACCAAATGTCATCCACTTTGTTTTGGCTACATTTATAGACAAGCCCAAATGTTCACCAAATATATTGACATTGTTTACCAGTTCCTGGAGATCAGAAATATAATCCGCCAGTTATAATAATTATAATAAATTAGGATGATTTTTAAAGCGCCGTTTTTATGATGACCTCACCTCAAGGGCGCAGTAGTACAGTATCATCGGCGTACCTGATATTATTAATTACTACGCCGTTGACTTTAATACCCCTCTCGGTGTTGTTGAGAGCTCTTTTAAATACATAATCAGAGTACAAGTTGAAAAGAAGAGGAGACAAGATACAACCCTGCCGTACTCCTCGCTGTATGGGTATTTCATCTGATGTCACATTTCCACGTCTGATCTCAGCTGTTTGGTGCCAATATAGGTTTTGTATGAAGTTCAGATCTTTTGTATCCAGATTGCACTCCTTCAGCATTTCAATTAAGTCACAATGTCTCACCCTATCAAATGCCTTTTCATAATCGATAAAACATGCAAATACCTCTTTTCTCTGGTCACGGCATTTTTGTAATAATACATTAATAGCCAGTAATGCTTCCCTTGTACCAAAGGCATTTCTGAAGCCAAATTGCGTGTCATCGAGGTCCTGTTCGCATTTACTGTGAATCCGTGCATGAATAATTTTAAGGAAGAGCTTTAACACGTGACTCATTAAGCTGATTAATCTATAATCACTGCATTTCTTTGGATGCTGCTTTTTGAGCAATGTCACAAAAGTGGATCTCAACCAATCTTGGGGGATATTTCCTGTGTCATATATGGCATTAAATAGTCTCAGCAGGTAGTTAATATTATCATCACTAATGAGATTCAACAGTTCAACCGGAATATCGTCTGGTCCGCACGCTTTTCTGTTATCCGAAGTACTTATCGCATGAAGGATTTCTGACTTAAGGATCGGTGGTCCATTTAAATCGTTACTCGTTGTAATGCCAGGCCTCTTATCTTTAAACACTTCAAAAATGTATTTCTCCCATGTTAGCATTATTTGCTTTTCATCCAAAATCAATTTATTAGAATCGTCAGTTAAACATGAAGGAGTAGTCTTTCTAGTGGTACCTGTCATTTCTTTTAATTTCTTATGCAGTTAAAATGCATTGTGATTACGGTCATAAAGTTCTAATTCTTCACATTGACACTTCATCCACTCCTCTTTTGCTTTTCTTATTTCCCTTTTTATTTCTCTTTGCAAGTTTTTATACTGGGTAATATTATTTTTGTTTCGGCATCTTTCATCCATCAATTGTAATATATGGTCAGTCATTCAATTTTTCTTTTTTAATGGTCGTTCTGCTTTTAGATTTTCATTACAAATATCAGAAAACACGGATTTAATGTTGTTCCATTGCGGTTGTACCGGTTCTTCCACTGGATCTTCGAGGAGCTGCCTGAATTTTGTATTAATCTTTTGCTGAACAGTATTTCTAACCAGATCTGACTGCAATTTGGAGACGTCAGTCCTGTTGGTCATTTTTGGTTTTTTTATTTGTTTCAAGCGTAAAGTGATATCCGCAACGAGTATAATGTGATCAGATCCGACATCTGCTCCAGGATATGTTATGACTCTTTTAACGGAGTTCCTGTATCTATGATCTATTAATATATAGTCTATCTGATTTCTTACAACGTCGCGTACAACTCCATCCTGAGGTGATATCCAAGTATATAGTCTTCGTTTTGGTAATGTAAACCAGGTGTTCATTATGACCATATTTCTTTCTGACTTGCTTTTGTTTTTTTTTATTATTTTATTATGTTGTTTTGTTTTATTTTTTTGTGTGTTTAAAATACTTTTTGTAAATGCTCACATGAGCATTGAACTTATATATAAAAAATACTTTTATATAAATAAATATTCACTTCATTCACGTCCGTGTATTATCTCATTCGCGCTCTTGTATTATTATTACTTCTATCATCATAGAAGAATTTTATAAAATATTGTTTTAATAAACTTTATTTAATCCTAATGGATTTATTACATAATCAACGACAATCATTGTTATTTTCACAAGTTTTCCTTTTTGATGAAACTTGATTTTTTAGTATTGTAATACTGAAAATTTTATTTAAAAATTAAAAACATTTAGTTTTGAAGTTAAGTACCTACAACTTTATTATCACTTTTAAATTTAACTTAAATAAATGCATAGTTAATAAACATTTGGGCTAAAGTTATACAATTATCTTATACAATACCCTTAGGTGTCTTTTTGTTCTCTTTCCATTTAAGTTAATCCAATCATGTTTCCTTCTCTTAAGAAATATTTTTTTCGATTACTCTTTATTTTTTGTTGAAGGATTAAAATTAAGTTTTGCAATAAGAATATTAATTTGCGAATGGCAAAATATTCTCTAGCCCGTTGTTCTAATTATTCCATTTTAAAACGAAATAATTATACTTTTTTAAACCTTTGGAATAACCATTTAGTATGTGATTTATATTCGTATTGGATCCCTTTTTTACCTGAAGTAAATTAAATTTTCAAATGGTTTATTTCAAATTCAGACGTCGAACGCAACGATAATTTTTAGTTATTTATAATTTTACGCCCTTTAATTTAAATTCGCTTGTTTGTACTGGATTTGGTAATTGATTTTTAACTAACTTCACGACCAGTTGGAGCTCTAAAACTTTCAGAATTTTGTATAATCCCGATGACACTGTATGTTTATTCATTTAATATTTTGATAAAATTGAACAATTTAGCATATACAAACTTTGTGTAGCTTTTTAAATTTCTACCGTAGGTTATACAGTAAATTTTGAAAATTAATCTTTTCCCCAGTACCCTCAAAAGATACGTCTTTGAAATTAATGACAGTTTACATATTTTTACATCCTTATTCCATTGGATGAGTTTATTAAATTATGAATTTATTTAATATTCTATTAAAATATGTTTTAGTAAAACGCTTTTTTAATTTTAAACTATAGGTAACTAAACAACTACAAGGCCTATGAAGTGGATTTTTACTTCAAATAAATATGAAATCTCTTCATGATATTTATAAAAATCTTTTGGTTTTACCTTTTCTTCACGAAAAATATAGTATAGCATAGATTTAGTGATATTTGTTCGTGTTTAACAATAAGAACAAAATGTAATGATTTATTTAGCGCCGTTTTTGTGATAACCTCACCTCAAGGGCGCTTTGAATATATTACAGGTTTTTGTAAGACTCGCGGAAGAAGTGAGTTTTCGGGTGTTTCCTGAATAGTGCTTATTTGTCGATTCGCCTCAGTTCAGGTGGTAGTTTATTCCACGAGGCTGGTCCAGCTGCATTGACTAAGAGAATGATGGAAAAGCTAAGGGTGACACAAAGAGCGATGGAAATAAGAATGTTGAAGGCCATGAAGTGTATTATTATATTACTTTTTTTCATATTGTTATTATTGTTTTTTTTTGTTTATTGTTGATCATGTGGTTGATGTTTATGGTGTTATTGTTTTGATGTGTGCGTATATATGTGCATATGTGTATGTGTATATGTGCATGTATATACATATGTATAATGTATATTATTGTATTGTCTGAATAGCCTCATCTTAAGACAGGCGTAGCCGTTTAGGTGAAGTTATGATGAAAAAAGAGAGAGGAGGAAGTTACTATGTATTATGTTTTGTTGAGTTTTTAGTTTCTTTTCTTTCTTTTTTGTACTAGCATTTTTACTGTTTAAATAAATAAATAAAATAAATGAACAGGAAACAGAAGCGTGGGAAGGCCCCAGACCAGATGGTCCGATGATGTTAAAAAAGTGGCAGGTCCAGAATGGCGAAGAATGGAACAGGATAGAGACCAGTGGAAGTCCAAGCGGGAGGCCTTTGTCCAATACTGGACTCAAGAAGAGGCTGAGTAAGTAAGTAAGTTAGGTCCAGCCACAGCAAAATCACGATCGTAGAAGGATGTGGTGTGGTTAATACATTAAAGGTAATTTAATATGAATATTTTTGTATATCCATATACGAAAGGTATACAGGGGCCATAAGTACCTACCATTTAGGTATACAGGGGCATTAAATATCGTTTAACAATATGTTGTTTTTATGTATAATAATTTGGATGATATATATTCGGCATTTGAATTTGCTGTATAAAACAAGGGCGTTTGGCATTATGTGCTTGACAATGGCAGTATGAATGTAAACAACCTACACGGAAAAAAAAATTTCAAAAAATTTCTTCAGTCAAGAATATTTTTTCATATATAACGAAAATAATATTCTCTCAAATTAAGATTTTTTTGTTTTATCTCAAAACAGTATTTTCTTAATTCAAATAAATTTGTTTGAATTAAGAAAATATTGTTTTGAGATAAAACAAAAAATCTTAATTTGAGAGAATATTATTTTCGTTATATATGAAAAAATATTCTTGACTGAAGAAAACTTATTTTCTGTGTACGTACTGACGTAAAATTCATTTTTACTCTTCGGTATGGTGTGAAGGAAACTTAGAAAAGTGTGTCCTTAATTTTTTCTATTGACTTGTTATTACGTAATTTAAATAGATTTTTTTATATTTTTAACAATTTAGTAGGTACTGCAAATAATAATATTAAATTATTATTTTTGCTTCATCAAAAAAATTCGCAGCCCAATGTGTAAATTGTAAATTATTTAAAAGATGAAAATAATATGCAGCAAATGCATCGATCACGATTTCAATTGTGAATAATTCATATGAAAAGTTTTTGCTCTGAAGAGGTCCCTATACTTCTTATCAACCCTACTGATTCCTGATGACTAACGTATGAAAAGTCTTTTACGAATCTACGCGTATTCATTATTACCGGCTATCGCAATTTTTCTTTCCCCTTAGCGCTTTGTCCCGTTTCTATCGGGGTACGCTTTGACCATGATCCTGGAATTGGCGAGTCTGGTTATTACATTGAAGCGACTGCCATCTGACCTTCGTAACCCTTAGAAAGGGGAACCAGACAAATTGGATCATGGTTACACATAGCTAGTGATATAAATCCGAACATAGATTTTTTAAAAATCTAGAGGTGCGTGCCCCACCCGGATCTATGTACATTACTACCGACTAACGCAATAATATTATTTTTTTCAATTGATTCATAATTTTTAAATTATGGTTACTCTGGTTATGTAATTCTAGCATTATTGAAGGGTAATATTATTTTACGAGAATTCCTGTTTTTTTTATCTCATTACCTTAAGCTGTGTATTTTAATTTTTTTATAAAATGATTTAAATTACTGTTTCAAATATAATATGTTTCATATCTTTTATAAAATGTAACTGTTATGTTTTATTTAGAGAATCGATGTTTTTATAACTGTGTGTTTATCTTTTTTTTATATCAAATCGGTAAACCAAAAGAGTGTGCCAATAAGAATCAATAATATAATAAATATTATTCGATATTTTTATGGTTGTGAATAATTGATCAAAATATTTGGTCAAAAAAATCTAGAATATAAAAGTTATCAAATAATTATAAAAATCTTTTTCAACTATAATGTGGAATATTTGAGTTATTAAAATTCTTTTTTGCAGTTACACCTAATTTATAATTAAAAATAGCCTCAAAGCAACACACGTTTTGTACAGTAGAAGGACTGTCAAAATGAAAAAAATGATTATTGGTTCTTTTTAGACTTTCGAAAAAATATATTCATGTTGTGTAATCCGTCCCAATATTAAAAAAAATCTGTTAACAGTAAATATTGTATGTGTTTTAAGTAAAAATTATTCTGTGAATGTTATAATATTTCTGTGAATGAATATTGTACTTTTAAAAATGTTTTCTTTTTCAAAAGTTTATTTTTTACGAATGTGAAATAATGTATATACCTTTGTAAAGTTACAATAAATTGATATATATTTTAAGATCATATTATTAATTATGTTGATATTAAATTAAGCAATTATTAATATCTCTTGAATTTCAAAAAGCTTTGCTGGTAACATCATTATGATTTATCTTATTTAATTACTGGTGTACTTGTATTTTGAAAAATAACATTTATTTACAATTAATTTAAAAAATATCAAGTCAGACTTGAACAAAAAAAAACTAACTTTTACTTTATCAAAAATTCAAAAGCGTTTTGTGTACGTAATAATTATGATCAAAAAAGTATATGAATATAAAAAATCTCTATTTTTCCGATTTCTATCATGAAAATACATTTAGACTTTGATGTTTCTGTCGAGATGTTATTCATTTTATAATATTATAAAAATGTTTAATACGAATATAAATACTTATTAATAAAAGTACAATTTATAAATGTTTTGTGTATTTTAAAATGATAATCTTTCACTAAATTTATATGTTGTAATAAAATAAGAAAGGGTTTCAACTGTTAATGAATATAGTTTTATTTCAAAAATAACCTTTTAATATGTATTGCAAATAAATCTACTTCTGTAAATATATATGTATGTTTAAAATGTCTCAAAATCTCAATGTTATTTATAACAAAATATGATATGTGTTGATATGTGTTGAAAATAAAAATGTAATTTTTATATGGATGTTTAATAAAAACAAAATTTCGATATTTGGTTTGATATTTTTACACCTCACAAAAATATGAAAAATATGAGTATCGAAAGAATACATCTTTGGAGGAATAATATAAATAGCACGATCTGCAAATTTGCTGTGTGTACCTACCAAAAGGACCAATTTACAATGACCACACGGAAAGTTTCCTAACCGAACTTGCAAGACTTACTCTCGAACTCCCTGGTGACAATTTTCTTATAATTGGCGACTTCAATCTCTCAGATGTGACATGGACCAAGACTGTTCTTCCCCCCACCACCACCCGTTCTGCTTATGGGGACTAATAACGGCCCTTTGCAAAACTCTGAAAGAACACATGAAGAACATACGAAGAGTCCGGAGAACTCTAAAACCTTGCAGACACTGCACTTAATGTGCCAAAGAGAGCTTATCATGTTGAAACAACTGGCTCACTGCTCAGTGATAGTGAAGATAATAGTGCACCGAATTTAAGACAGAAAGTCTTGAAAGCCCTAAAGTTGCTCTTCGTGGCTACAAGGTCCGCATGTCCAATGGGTCCAAAGAAATTCCCTCGGACATCGTCGTAGAGTTCTCGTCGGAAAGTTGACACGGAGAAGTTAGTGCATTCCCATAGGATATGCTCAGAAGCTGACATGAGGACGAATCGGATAAGGGAAAACAAAGAGATAACTTTTGAAACTGCCGTGTCCAGTAATGAATTGCGTGGTCCAATAATCGGGAACAATCCACGAGGAAAAAATTCGAGTCCTCACATCAGGAAGAAATGAAAATGTCAGTCTGCCCACGGAAGAAGAATATTAGCGACGTTGCCAAGCATCTAAAAGAGAACTCCGGGACAAGTTCTCAATCTCTCCACGAACTGTGGGTAAATTTACAGGTGGGAGAGAAACACCACCCAAAATTGAGCTTCGGCCTCTATACAGGTTGTGAATTGAAGCTCGTCGCTGTGTTTCCAAATCAAGGGGAGCCATACCTGTGAGAATAGAAAGTGTGTCGGTAGCGCAGGTTCTGTAAGCCTTTGCTAAAGCTATTAGAGCGAAGCACTGTCCAGAAAGCAGCGGACGTCTAATGTATTGGGTTTCACAACGATGAGCCCAACAAGGAGCGGCATAACACATAATACTCAGAAAGGTAGTTGTAAAACAGTCTTGCTACTGGAAATTTAAGACCCCAACTAGCTCGAGCAAGACGTGAAATCTTTTGGAAGGCTATTTTTGCACTGTCGGATACAGCACGAACATAGTATTGGAAAATTAGGCCTCTATCTAGTGTAACACCCAAAACTTTGACCCTATCCTTAAATATTACACGCGTATTGATAAATTTGATGAAGGGAGGACTTTTCATGCCTTTTAACACTAACCCATTTGTCTTAGGTGCGAAATTGAGTCTATGACTTATACCCCAATCTGCAACAGAAGAAAGTAACTGAGTAGCTGCGCGCTCAATAAGTGCTCGGGTGTTACCTTGAATAAGGATTGTAGCATCATCGGCATATGCCAAATACTGCAGCCCGTAGGCGTTGAAAGTGATAGAAGGTCGTCGAACAAGATGTTCCATAACAGTGGACCCAGAACAGAACCCTGAGGGCACCCGACGCTAATTGGTCGCCAGTGCAAATCCTGTCATGGCCACATGTCTATTAGTAAAATAGCTCTTCACTATTTTATATATGTTGCAAGGAACCTTACGGTCTCGAAGTTTTTTTTAAATTAGAGGCCACCAGGCATTGTCGAATGCTCCCGCAATATCAAGAGATATAGAGATAACATATTTACTATCAGAGCTACTAACAATATCAGATATAGCCAAGATAGCATCAACCGTTGATTTCCCAGCGCGAAACCCGCCAAGACTATAAATAAATACTCCTTGCTCCATTACAAACCACCCAACATCAACGAGTCTCTCATTTATGGATTGTATTAATATTTCTGGGTTACAACAATTTAATAGTATTCCGAACTCCAGTGGCAGTTTCCTTGAATTCTCAGTTACCTCGATCATGTATGTGTCTCGACATGTGATGATCCCCTAATTGATGAAGATGCGCACCACCTCTCTCTTTCTATTGACATATAATTTTTCAATATGCCTGAATTACACACGGAACAAAGACGGATATTTCTTTATCACCGTGGAGATTACGATTCAATTAACTTTTCTCTTCAACAGATTAATTGGCATAGTTTACTCTCAACTGGCGACCTGGACGATTCTATTCAATTTTACATGACCTAATTGAAACTTTTATCCCTATAAAACTAACATGGAACACTAAATATCCCCCTTGGTATAGCACAGCACTTATTAAACTATTCAAAGAGAAGCATAAGTTTCATAGAAAATTTAAAACCTTTAAGAATCCCCTAGACTATGTATGAAACATTCTACCTACTCCCAACCCGTTTTAAAAATCTGCATCGTCAACTTCGTTCTTCCTTCCTAGTATCCATTGAAAACGGTATCTCCTCCAATCCCAATAATTTATGGAAATATGTCAAAGCTAATAATGATTCACATGGATTCCCTAATACAATGTTCTTCAATGAAGAAAAAGCTGGAAATGGTCCCGATATATCCAATCTATTCTCTAAATATTTAAGCTCGGTTTTTGATACAAATTCATCAGTACACCCGAATATTCCCAAAAAGAATCATCATAGTACCCCAGTGTTAATAATATTGAAATATTTCAAAATGTTTTCCTTCAATACATTGAAAAACTTGATATAACGAAAGGAGCCGGTCCAGATTGCATTTCTTCCTTCCTTATACATAAATGTGCATATCCCTTGTCTTTTCCATTAACTATCTTATATTATCGCTCCTTAACTGAGGGTAATATGCCTAGTATTTGGAAACAAGCCTACGTTAGTCCTATATTCAAAAAGGGCAATAAATCAGATGTTAAAATTTATCGACCTATTTCTAAACTATGTATTTTTTGTAAAATTCTTGAAAAATTATACACGACCACATAATCTCTGCTCTAAGACCAGCTCTTAACTTGAACCAACATGAATTTATAAAAAACCAATCGACAACCTCTAACCTCATTCCTTTTGTGGAATATCTACATGACAACATGGACCAAAAAATTCTGGTTGACACAATCTACACGGACTATAGTAAGGCATTCGACAAAGTAATACTGAGTAGGCTTAAGGCCCACACAGAACAGAATTGATGAATTTAATGCCTGGTGCGATCTTCGGCGGCAAAATGGAAGATTCAACGATCTCCGGTTTCAAAGCGATTAAATGCAGCTCTGACACTCTTGATTTCATGGGGAAGCAGATTCACAACTATGGCAATTGGTAAATTAAGGAAAGGAACAAAGGACTTACCCCTTTTTACTGCACTCTCCGTTGATCCCACATGTATATTACTTTGTAAAATTAATGTTCAAAAGCACACGTCACGGCCGTACGGCGCTTATACGGTTTTCACTACTCGCGGCTGTCATTAACGTTTCGTCCCACGGCTAGTCGCTGCATACTGGCTGAGTTGAATATCTTTGTGATTTGTTCGTGGTCTAATTGTTGCAACGGGGTAATTAGGTAGATTTTGGATTCACGGATTTTGCTAGGGCAAAAATATAGAAAATGTCGGGAAAATATGAATTGAAGGATTACCAAGCCGCAACAAATACACTCCACGCTCATTCTCAAGCTTCAGCAAATTGATATCCACGGCGATTTATTGAGATGGATTTCTTCTTATATATCAAACCGCAGCCAAGCAGTTGTTGCTAGCGGTCTTAAATCTAATTGGATCCGAATCACTTCGGGGGTTCCTCAAGGTTCCTTGCTGGGACCACTTCTGTTAAATATCTATATCAACGATATCTCTAATTGTTTTACTTTTGCTAAAGTCTCTCTTTTCACAAACGACATAAAGCCCAGTCAAATGACTGCCCAGTCAAATGTATTGAGGACTGTGAAACGATTCAAACTCACCTTAATCGTCTCGACCTATATTGCAAACAACACAATCTACAAATTAACCCTACCAAATGTCAGTGACTAAAATTCACACGAAACAAGAACATAATAAACTTCAAATATAGTAACGTAAAAGAAACTTAAGACCTTGGTATCATCCTTAACTCAAAACTATAATTTGACAAGCACATTGACTACATTGTTTCCAAAGCGTCTAGGATCCGCGGCTTTATTCTCTGTACATACAAGCATTTTAACAATATATCTACATTGAAAATATTATTACTTATATAAAATCGCTAACTCCATCGTGGATTGCCCGGAAATGCTTGAACGATTAGCTCTTCGGGTTCCCACCCGAGCAACCCGATCCCACCACTCATTATACCTGCCTCACTGTAACACAAACGCTAAACAACATGCACTCATATACCGAGTATCATACTTCTTCAATAAGCACTTAAACGAAATAGATTTATTCAACTCCTTAATAAATAATATCAAATCAAAACTTTTCTCACAATAATTATTCATATATTATAAAATTCAATCACAGCCAGAAGAACGAATGTGTCAAGTCTAGACGAGCTGAAGATTGAGAGTCGTTTGTCGACGATATGTTGCAGACATATCCTTCTATTCTTTGGACACATTGCCAGAAGGGAACCAGACTGCCTCGAGAAACTTGTTGTGATAGGCAGCGTGGAAGGACGGAGATCTCGTGGCCGTTCACCGACCAAATGGAGCGATTTGGTTAAGTCCACAATTGGGTCTTGACTGGTGACTGGTGCTCTGCGTTCAGCCCAAAACAGATTGGCATGGAGGCGGGCCATACTCAGTCATGAGGAAAAGGACGAATATAATAGAGCTACTAAAACAACCTTCTTTACATTATCCAAACTTAATAAAAAGTAACTTTTATTTATAAGTGTCGATTTTCTTTTAAAAGAATAAATATGTCTTTGTAACTAAGCATAAATGCTTGTGCCATAGGTGAACGAAATCGGTCGAGGCAGGATTCGAGCTCGTGACCACTGGATTAACCTAACCGCTCTGCCACCACTCATCTATATTTATGAATTGTAACTTAGATTTATGTCTATCTATGTCAATGTCTTATTTTCTCCCAGTTGCTTTACATGTATTCGTCTTCTACCATTTTCATGTCTCATGAAATTAAAATTAACGCCGTGGAAATGAGGTCCCTTAGACGACTATGTGACAAAAAAATTTATAATTGAACGAATAAGGATATAAACGAGAATGAAATAATTTAAAAATAATATTGTGGGTGGAACGAAGAAAAATGTTTTTTGATGGTTCGGACAGAGAATGAACGGTAAACACTTGACAAAGACAGTATACAAAGCTGAAAACAGTGGAATGAGTGGACAGAATAATAGAAAAGCATGTACGACGCGATGCACTACCCCAAATAGAGAAACGGCGGTTGGCGTGATGGTATGTAGGTATGTATGTGTAAAACTCATATCGTTTCAAATTTTATTTATTTATTTTATTTGATTTATTGTCAACAGATTTGTACATACATATTACAATAGAGATTACAATTAAAATGAGCCAATTATAGACAAACATAATTTTAAATTATAATAACGCTGAAAGGGTACATAAATGAATAAATTGTTTGAAACCGACTCGCCAATGCAGATCCCGTGCAATACGTGAATCAACCTACACAAATATACACAAATAATTTCAGTATTTCGATAAGTACGTGAACCCACGAAATAAATCTTGTTATTCTACATCTCTTTTTAAACCTGTTGCCCTGTTATATTCCTGCGTCAGCTTCCCTTCTGTGACATGCAAAAATAAGTACGTATATTATAATTTGATAATTTATTTGAATATCAAGTTGAACAATATTTTTGTCTTAGCGAGCGAATATACCAGGTATCATTAAATATTGGAAGGGGTTATGTAAACACACATTGACAAGTATATGACAGTCATTTCCCACAATGTGTACATACACAGTAAACACTTGGTAGATACAGTGGCATACATAACAATGTGTAACTTGTTAGTTACATATTACATGGTTCAATTAACGATACGATACAACGGGATACAAAGCTAACGAACAAAATGCCAACATACTTTTATAGAGAATCAGACTTTGTTGCGGACATGTTATCTAACACGGATGGCTGAAGACAAAGAAAAACTATTCTCATACTTGTAGTAGTGAAATTTTCCAACAATCTGTAATTAACTACGCAGGGAACGAGTCCCAAGTTGATAAATATACTCGTTGTTTTAACTTTATATTTAATTCTATATACTAGTTGCATGTTACACTTGAGATCCAACTGTCGCTGGCGATATTACGTATAATTGAAGAATACGTACCAAATTATAAACCCATAAATTATAGAATATTTAAAGATATTTTATTTTCTATATAAAACATGTCGGTATGTATGTCGGTATGATAGGACAGAATGGAGGAGGTCGGTCCTTTCTTCCTACTCAGAATTTTAAAACGGCTTGATGGTATGTACATATGTTTGGTGATTATGAACCGAATTCACAGTCCTAGGTACCTAAATACTAACTCCTACCCTCACTGGAGTATTTAGTATTCTTAAGTGAGCAATTGCGTTGCAGAGACATCCCTAACTAAATACTAAATACTACGCCAAATTTAAGGTCGATGGCGTAGAATTTCACATTATTGTGTATGAAGAAAAGAGATAGATAGCTTTCTGTGGGCTTAGAAAGTTATCCATCTCTTTTCTGGCGTTTGAAATGTTATTTGCTATAACAACACAAACATAATATGTAACCAACTTCACACTGACAGCTCGATGTCACGATTTTTTTGAAATTCCACCAAATTTTCGGCATCTCGTATGGATAGCTGTTTGGTATTTGCTTTGACAAAATTACCAAATACATATTCAACGAAGCCGATAAAATCATCATCCACCGAAAACAGCTCGTATTTTAGTATTAAACCACTCGTAAGGTTCCTCGCTATCAACCTTACTTTTTGACAATTCGCAAATGTTAGTTTACACCGATGCGCATGCGCTATGTATTTAGATATGTCTCTGCAATGCAATTCTCATAGAAAAACGTCGTAGCATCCTCCAGTTAGGAAGCCACGTGAGCAACTGTGCAATGAAAACATGGTCAGTATTGCGAGGGTAAGGCGTATGAGTTTGTGTGAAGCTAATAAAAAAGTTTTGGAACATACAACCTTACCATCCACCGACTTCCCAACGGCAGTCATGAGACCCTCAGTTTTAAATTTATTTATCAATCTCAGGGTGAGAAGCCATAATTTTTATTCCATCTAAAGGCAAATAATTAGAATATCAAACATTTCAGATAAAATTTAAAAGAAGAATGCTATTGTCTGTGTTATGAGTAGGTTGACATGAGATAAAACACCAATTTCAAATACTAAATTAATTTCCATTGGATGCTGGACAACAATTCACAAGATATGAAATATTAAGCAATTTACAAGATATTAAATAACAGGAATTTCAGAACATATAAGTTTTTTTATAATGAAGTTTAGGCGTGGCCGAGAGGTTGTAATTTTATCTAATAACAGGTGTGCAGTAAATTTCTTCATCTTCATCCATCATCAATGTAATAATTGTATAAAGCAGCAGGTATACCAAATTTTCAAAGTTGGATTTCGCAAAAGCCGTAGGTTAACAGAGCATCAGCAGTGGTATGGATGAAAGTGACGCCAGAAGGGTCACATTGAGGATACATAGTACATTATAAGAAATCAATCGGGTCCAGCATTCAATGATTAAAATTTTCCAAATCAACGCCACGTCATGACTGACGGGCACTTGCACGATACATAATTCAACAACAAAAGAAAATAAAGGCATAAAATATTGGGAGACGGGATCGGGAAGGATACCTTTGCCATTAGTATCCTGCAAAAATTCAAACGGGGTTAGAGACCATCATGCCAGTTTCCTATCAAAAATTACGTAAATAATGCATAGTAGTGTGTGGGACTCACCTTCCCGAGCTTATCCAGACGTAATCCCGTCCCCCAGGATCATTAACTCCTCGCCTTCACTCTTCTCAAGAGGTTAGGCCACATGGTCTTATCGGCACGCATGTCGAAAAACAAAAGAAAGTGAAAACGTCAGATTTTTCTATGCATCCTGGGAGTGCGTTCGAGAATGCTCGTCTGGACTCGCAAAAGCGCGTTCCGCACACCACCAAACCGACAAGTGAGGGACATGACGTTAGTAAAATAACGTCATAGTATTTAGAATTTGGTATTAAGGTAGGACTCTGCATTCGGACCTAAGCATCAAACCATAACCTAAGCATTAAACTAATGAGTACCCGTAGATATTGTGTAATTTGGCACAAATTTCAATTTGTGAAAATATTTTAAATGTGCCACAAAGTTATTGCAACGTATGAAAAAAAAATATTAGGAAAATATTTAACCAAGTAAAAAATAACCAAGATGATAAACACAGCACTTTAGTAATGTTTTCATTGTATGTCTAAATAAAGAAGAACATTTTTAACAGAAGAAAATAAACACCTTTCGGTGGCTTGGTCATATGGAAAAAATAAATGAAAAACGACTGACAAAGAAATTATGAAAGAGAAGGAGCAAAAAGAGCCGGCCATTGCACTGACAATAACCATGTTGTGAACTAACTATATTCTGAAAGAAGGAAATTATAGATGTGTAAATAAGTGCGAAGATGTTTGGACGTGAATGAGACGATGAATTCCTGCAAAGAAAGAAACGTATGGCGTTCGTTTTTCTCTGCCCAGCCCAGTAACAGGAACATGGCACGATGGTATATTAGCAACCTCATTTTTTTATTTATCTTTCAAGCCACGGGCATCAATCTATTTCTTGTGTATATCTTTCTTCATTTCAAGTACAAGCAAGGCTATGGAATAGTCCTGATATTACGTCGGCCATCTCATTAAACATATTCAAAAAATGGCGAAAGCAAAAGTATCTATCTGATAATACCCTATTTCCTCTTCCTCTACTTATCCTTTTGTTTTCCAATCGTTGCTTTGAACTGTTATTATATTCATTATTTTTTGTCATTTTTTCGGTTTATATTTTTCTTCTGTTATCTACATTATCTTTAATACGCGTATTTTTTTTATTTTTGTCATGTCATAAACGTATTGCCATAGTACACTTTGAATTGTATATTAATATCAACCCTGGTCGGTTGTAAGAAATCGCCGTTTGGAAATTAATCCTCCAGTGTACAAATTATGTGTACAAGCTTAGTTCGTTGTATTTTCTTAATAAGTAGCCTATTATAAGTGTAGTATTGAATTTCTTCTTTACGTTTATATGGGAGTATTCATAAGAGGCAATCAATACTGTGTATTTTTTGTTCAACATGACGTATTAGTTCAAATGGTTTTATAAATGTATCATAAATTTTAAATACATTTAACCATGAGCGAAACATTAGCTTAGACTTCATAATATATCTTCTCCGTGGTTTAATTTTTTTTAATTTTGAAAATGTTTAAATCTTCATTTGTAATCTGATTCGTCAGTTTAACGTATTGAAATAAAAATTAAGAAACTTTTCTATTTCAATTCACTGGGGACAGACTGACTGAAAGTTAAAATAATTCATAAAAATGTTTTCACATGAGTCACAGCCAATTAATTTTGAGTTAACATTTTAGCAGGATATCGCATTAGTACCAGAATTTTCTAATGTAAATAGGTACATATTTGAGAAAACCAAAATTTTGATTCATCAGACAATCATGGTTTCAAAATATATTCAACGTGGATATAATATAATAAGGAGATGATAGAATCTCCTATAAAATATTGTTAAACCTTTAAAAGTACGTAACTATTTTTCGAGATAGATATTTAGAGCGGAAGTTGCTGTGTTAGTTTCAAAATATTTTGCAATATTAAGAGTTTAACAAGGCTTTCATCTAGATTCAATGCTATTTTCGATTTTGATAAACGAGAAACCGCATGGTGCACAGTTGATATGGACACAAAGAGATATCTTCACAACTCATTCTATCAACGAACTTAAAACAATCTCGTATGTATTAAGGTAATGGAAAGGAAAAAAAATACTAAAAAACGGCAGCCATGTTGACGTGGGCAACGAATAATTTTACAGATTTTTCTGTTTTACGAAAAACGATGCTAAGCGCGTTGAAAAAATATGTAGAACGCGTTCTATTTTTTCCAATCCGTTGAAAAACCTGAACCCCGTTGAATAGCTCGTCCATCTAAAGGGCATTTCAGTTTTGTATTTTGTTATTATCACATTCTAATTTCGTATTGGAATTTGGCAATAATCTAACTGTCGATTTGTTCAAAAAAAATTTATTCTCTTAAAATATCAACAAAGTAGCAAACCATAATACGCGAGATTTGTATGCAGAGTCTATATTTTCACGGCTTTTCCAACTTTGACGTCAAAAAACACCAACTTAGAGGCTTCACAGCATATATGTTCTATGTATATACGGATTTACTCAGATTTCGGAGAAGAACATTTAGTATGTCTGTGTGTGTGTGTGTCCCGCCCCCCCTTAAAACTTTTGCAACGCTCAATTTACAGAGCCCAAACATTCAAAATATATATATAATTATAGGCCTGCAAAACTTTCTTACTCAGAATTTAGATTTTTTTTCAGTCAGGGGTTATCAACATTTTAATTTTTAGTTTATTTTTCCATATATCTCAATAACCATAAAAGCTAGAAGGCTGAAAATTGGTATAAATATACACAAATACAAATTCTCAAAATTATTTTTCAAAAAAATTCCAGAGTTTCTCAAACATTTTTTATTAAGAAAAATATTTTGTATGATAAATTGATGTGTTTAACTGCCTATATTTCCAAAGTTTTTAAAAATGTCGAAAAAAGCCCCAACTAAATAATTTAAATTTCTATAAAGTATAATATATGAACATTGTAGTCATAGAATTATAAGGTAGGTACATAAGCCGAGTGCAATATAAATTTCGAATTCAAATGTATGACAAGTTTTATTTACACGTGTGTGTGTGTGTGTAAGGCGGTAGATCGGTAGGTGTACGTATACTGCATAGAAAAGAGATTCAATGTGTAGTACTATGATGTGTTCTATGACTGTATTGACGGCCGGGCGAGTGAAACTCAGAAATTTGTTCTTAGTTTTAGTTGTCATACTTTCATTGCTCTGACTAGGTATCTGTATCATATACATATAATCTACGATTGAAGTAGTATTTTTTTAAACATTTTTTATAAAAACATCTCACTCAATAGTTTGATACCTACTTAATCTACAAACATACATCATGCTGTTTTCATATTTTGGTTAGGAAAAACAGATTGACCTCCATACTATCCTATCCTGACATATAAACCTACATGTTATATACCTATAGAAAACAAAATATCTTAAAATATTTATTAATTTGTGTTGAAATGTTTATAGTTTAGTACGTATTCTTCAATTATGCATACTATCGCCATCGACAGTTGAATCTCATGTGTTACATGTAACTTATATTATTAAAACGTTATATTTTTAGCAGGCAAGAAAGTTCAGTGTCTGCTGATAAGAAAATTAAGTAATGCGGTTGTAATAAACGTCTATTAAAGTACGTGGAATGTAAAATTAACTAACCAAAATGCTGAATTAATATAATATGTAGGTACTTGCCTTAAATAAGACCCACATACGAGTACAATAATTCGGTATAATACTTGTATAAGGGTTAATAAATAATTTTATGTTGCCATAATAATCAGCTAATTACAATTATTTTCGAAAGTGGAAAATTTTCTAAAATATATATTTCGTGAAATAATAATTATGATAGGGATCTCATTAAAAAGGCATAATTGGTGAACGTTGCGCAAGCGCAAAAAGTGATCACGTAAACCAGCCGATGACAGGTCGTAAGCCCTGTAGGTGCCTTGATTTCCCGGTTCTCCTACAATAAATATTCCAACTTCGTCTCTATTGAGATAATTAAAAATCTGTTAAAAAATATCTTTGACTCCCGACAGGGAAAAAAATCCAATGTTTGCGCATATGCAATAATAAAAATATTCGATTACTTACACATTGGTACAAGTAGGTAAATAAGACAAAAATGACCTAATAAGTCTGGCGCAATTCAGGGGTGACTTCTATGCGAAAAATGCATTGTCACCTCAGATATAAGAATTGTAGCTTTCATTATTTACAAAAAACCAATTCTCTCAATAGATGGCGTTACAACAAAATAAATAAAAAATAATAAGATTGTTGTTCATAATTTCACCCAAAGATGGCTGTAGTAAAAATTCCTTATTTTCAAGCGAAAAGAATTTCAGTATTACAATATATAGAACTTTCAAAATTGAATTGATAGGGATCTCATTAAAAAGGCATAATTGGTGAACGTTGCGCAAGCGCATAAAGTGATCACGTAAACCAGCCGATGACAGGTCGTAAGCCCTGTAGGTGCCTTGATTTCCCGGTTCTCCTACAATAAATATTCCAACTTCGTCTCTATTGATATAATTAAAAATCTGTTAAAAAATATCTTTGACTCCCGACAGGGAAAAAAATCCAATGTTTGCGCATATGCAATAATAAAAATATTCGAATAATTATGTGTTTGATAAATATGAAGGTAGAGTATTTTGCAACTGTCGATTTGTTCAAGAGAATTTATTTCTCATGACATATCGACATTGTTTCAAGCCAAGGTACGCGAGATTTGTACGGCCAGGTCTATTTGTTGTTTATTTCAACTTTGAAGTCAAAAAATTCCGAGGCTTCGCAGCATATATGTTATAGATATGGATGGAATCAGACTTCAGAACTCAGAATTTACTGTGTCTGTGTGTGCGTCCATCCCCCCGTTATAACTTTTGATCCGCTGAAAGCACACTGCCCAAAATATCATATAAAGAAAGTTATAAGCCTACAAAACTTTTATACTCAGAATATTGAATTATTGTTTTAGTCAAGGATTTTTAATTATTACTTTATTTTTCCAGATACCTCAAAAACCATAAAATCTAGAACGCTGAAAATATGTATTAATATAGACAAATAAAATATATCAATTTTCGTTTTTTCACTATCTACAAAGTTTAGGATTTCTCCAAGTTTTTTCAAAAAAACATTTTTTAAACATATAAATAAAAATAAATTTAAATAAATAAATAAAAATGACTAATTTGTGTGTTTAACTTCCTATATATTATTAATTTTTAAATATTTAAAAACACCGAATCACCCCAACTATATAGGTACTTTTATTTTCTTTGAAAAATACGTAGTAATAAATGTTTTTTTTTTCAAATATTACTAAACAGTTTTTGAGAAAATTTCGTGACATAATCGTTTCATACAATTTGTATGGCAGTTACACAATATCTACGGGGACAATCAATAGATGTATACTAAATCTCCAAACATACATACAAACCATCATGCTATTTTCATATTCTGGTTAGAAAAAAAGTACTTGTCTCCGTACTATCCTATCCTGACAAACATACACTTAGACAAAATATCTTAAAATATTCAATAATTTGGATTTATGGGTAGACAGTTATAATCATTCGGAGAACTAGTACAAAAGTCGAATAAAAACAGAGCGTAAATTACAGTGCAAACTAATAAAAAAATAAATGATGAATACATTTTTGAATTTCGTCTTATTTAATGTTGTTATTTATCAAGATAATTATATCATATTAATATGAGTAGTGTAAAGCTTTGTAAATACAATATAATCTGAAGATAGCGTCAACTGATATCATTAAAGTAATTTAATTAAATAACTCATGGGTACTTTCAATTGTAACATTAAGATATCAAGTTTCGTGTTGAGCGTTAATTAAATTGTATTTTATTTCGTGAACAAAATTAATGTCAAGTAGATTTAAGAAATCCATCATTACTTCTCATCCTTCAAAGAAATGTTACAAAAATAGGTACATAGGTTCCTAAGGAATTTTAAAAAATACGTCATTTAAATATCACAGACCGATAATAATAATAACAATGAACACTTCTTTGCACCTTGCACAAGTGGCGAGTTTATTGCCGTATGGTAATTTCTTCCAACTAACCAGTGATTCCAGCCCAAAGAAGCAACATTAGCGTATGAAATGAATTTAAATAAATTTCTCCTCTGCTGGGAATCGAACCCAGGACGCCCGAACAGAAACCGAACGGCTTACCAACTATGCCACGGCGGTCGGCATCGGCACCGATAATCTATAGACATGACATTAGCATTTTTTTTTGTACACACCGCCACCATAATTTGGTGGCAATCAATATAATGTATATGAATATTTTCCGAATGCTGAGTCTAAGAGATGGCAACGTCAAAAAACAAAGTTTAGTTTTTTGACGTTTTTTTAGTTTTTTTTAGCCAGACTTACCTGCTCCATTGAAAAAGGTAAGTCTGGCACCTGGGAGTGGTTGCGTTTACCAGTGCGCAACCCCTTTCTATAGGTGAAATTGCAGATTTTGGTATCATTTGTATCTTTGTAAGTCCTTTTTTTGCTCTTATACTATCCATCTGAACTTGGTGATTTGTTCAGCGCTCGCTCGGAAAGATTTCTGAAAAAAAAAATCTTTTTTTTTTCACATATTTCACAAACGGATAGATTTTATGGTTACAAATAACATTCAAGTACCAATTGTATCGAAATAACGTTAAAATCTGCAATTTTTCTTATAAAGAGGATCGCACTGGTAAACACAGCAACTCCCAGGTACCAGACTCACCTTTTTCATACCTTATTCGTTCAATTAGAAAGAAGATATCAGAAAACCAGCCATTAAAATTGAAGACGTTACTATCTTTCGGAATATAATGAAAATGAAACAGTGCTCAACATCTTAGTTTTAATTTCGAAAAGAAAATACTTTTACTGCTATCTAAATGTGTCCTCAAAGGCTAGCGTCAATACAGGCGCAGCAGACGGAGCGCATCAGACGGATTTTAAAATTCTTTGTATAGGAATTCATACAAGTGCATCCACTGATCCACTGGCATCGGACGGAGCGCATCAGACGGATTTTAGAATTCTTTGTATAGGAATTCATACAAGTGCGTCCACTGATCGGCTGCGGACGGAGCGCGCGCAGCGAATCGTCGGAATGCCGACGTCGTTTCTAGGAGAAATAATAATCCTCACGGATCTGTTATTTTCCAACTGTCGATTCGTTCAAGAGAATGAAATTCTATTGAAGGAAGAGGCAGTTTAAATCCAAGACGCGTGTATGAAGGAACATTTTGTATGGCGTAACGGACTTTTTGCATGCTAAAAACACCAACTTAGAGGCTTCGCAGCATAATTGTTCCCGTACATGGATTTACTCAGAATTCGGAGTAGAACGTTTTATGTGAGTTTTGTGTGTCTGTGTGTCTGTCTGTCCCCCCCCCCCTTATAACTTTTGATCCGCTGGATTCACAAAGCTCAAAATTTTAGAATATATAAATAATAATAGTCCCACAAAACTCTTATACTCAGAAATGTGAATTTTTGTTTCAGTCAGGCGTTATCAACTTTTGAATTTTAACTGTATTTTTCCATATATCTCAGAAACTATAAAAGCTAGATCGCTGAAAATTGGTATGAAGTAGACAAATACAAAATCTCAAACTTATTTTTTCAAAAAATTCCAGGGTTTCTCAAACATTTTTTATTAAGAAAAATATTTTTTTATGATAAATTTATTTTATTTATTTATTTATTTTATTTTGGGATACACCTTAGATAATTTAATTTTCTACTAAAAATATCAATATTGTAGAAGTACATCTCAATTTTTTTTGCAATATTTATTTAAATTGAATTTAGTGATGACATCGCTTCATACAATTTGTATAGCAGTCGCCTATACACAATATGTAACAAGACTTAATAGTTTGATACTTAATCTCCAAACATACATACAGAACCATCATGCTGTTTTCATATTCCCGGTATGAAAAGAGGACTGTCCTCCATACTGTCCTATCCTGACATACATACCAACATGTGTTAATTTTCAATAATTTCGATTTATGGGTATAGAGTTTGATTCTTATTCCTCAACTATAAATACTATCGCTATCGACAGTTGGATCTCATGTGTTACATGCAACTAGTTGTAAGTACATTTTCTTTAGTGATTTCATATAGCCTTTTTTAAAGGTGAATTCTTATTTAAATTGTTTTACTATTATTAAAATAAACCACTATAATATAAATTCGAATCTTTGGATACTTAGATGTTTTTTATTCAGCAATCACGCGAAAACGGCTGAAAGATTTTGGATGAAAATTGTCAACAAATCCAAATGACAGTTGTATCAGCAATCCGATTGGTGAGCCTCTGTGGACGCACTGCCACAAACAAATCTGTCCGATGCGCTCCGTCCGATCCGTGTGTTGCGCCTGTATGGACGCTAGCCTTTTAAAATCCGATTTATATTTTTATACATTGAATGTGTTCGGAATAATTCTATTATCCCCTATTCCACCTCACTTTATGTACCGATTCTATGGCCGAAAGTCATCGCTTATGTCAGCTTTGTCTATTCTTAAATCTGTGTTTTAATATAGATTAAATCAAAGTACATTTTTTTTATTATAATAAGAAATTTAACTCAACGACACAGCATAGTAAAAAATATAGTATTTCCTAAAAGTTGAGAGTGCATCCATAATACTACAGTGGAGACAAATAATAGAAGTGTTGAAAGATCCCCTAAAAGATGGTCTGACGACATTGTCCAGGTAGCCATGCGGTAAAACCTGGATGCGGAGGGGACAGAACAGGGACGAGAGAGAGGAAGTGTATGGATGAACCCTATATACAGCAGTGGAGGGACGAGTGCTAAAGAAGAAGAAGATGAAGACGAGAGTGCGTGCTGGATATATCACTTGGAACAATTTACTATGATTTATATCCCGGCTTCTCAGAAGAACGTCACGTCGTGGCAATTTTAATTTAATTCATTTCTCAAGCATGTCTTGTTTCTCTGAATTAGAAAAATTGGTTATATAAATTGACATTTGACAGTAAACTCGCAACGTGCACAAGGTGTAAGAAAGTGTTCAACAAAATTAAAAAACCTCTGCATACATTCAATTTAATTTTTTTTGCACTTACGATACGCATTATTTTATGTATTTTATGATCTGTATTTTTCAGTGAAGTCTAAATATTATATTTTTGCAACCCCGCAAGGTAGTCCTTTTTACTCCTCACTAACCAAAATGGGGAGCTATGATTTCGCAATTTTAAGGCTATTTTTTTATTGCAGATTATCAACTAGTATCATGCTGAGGTTGTATTCTAAAAGTTTCATTACAATGTATCTGTGTGTGTGCTATGTGCTGTGTGCTGTGTACTATGTGCTATGTATTATGTATGGCTTGTTCATTTTACTTTATGAATTATAGACTAAAGTACTCTTTCGATTCCTTTCAAATTTTGCAAATATGTATATCAAATACTCTATTAGACCCCATTAGATTTTGAGGGATATCTGAAAAGTGCTTCTGAATTTTTTCAACTATCAAATATTTCATAGTGACCCCAAGCTCAGGAAACTTAATATTTGAATTTTTTATTTTCAAATTGGTAAAAAGGCTTATCACATTCATAAAATGGCATAGAATAATTATTATGAAGTTTTCATAATCTAAAGTAATAAAGCAATCAAAATGTTAGTGTATGTGTGTGTGTGTGTGTGTGTATATGTGTGTGTGTGTGTGTTTGTCTCACGCCTTCTGAAAAACCAAGAGCATCTAAAAATCTAATTTATGTGCGAACGTGTACCTGTATACCTGATGCAGTGTCACGCTAAAAATAATGCGATAAAAATGCTGAATTTTAAAAATATTTCAATAATTATTTTTTTCATACAAAATTTTCCAAGTCGTATCTGTCAAAAAAGTGTACATTTTGCACGCATATATCTGTTAGTTTAAAAGTTAGAAGTACGTATTTACACGAAAAAAATTTACTTTCAAGTATAACTTAGCGTTTAAGTGAAAAACATGGTGAATATTTTGTATAATTATAATGTTTAACTTATTTTTAAAGTAAGCCTTTTGTACATAAATGCCGCCATTTTAATATCTTTTCATACAATATTTCATTTTCCTACCGAATGAATATGTTCTTGAAAATAATAAACCTTTGAAATAAATATAAATATGAAATAATAAAATGAAACACAAGACATTACAGCAAGTTTTAAGATGTATATTGTAAAAGTCTGTTAATTATTAGTAAAGATATGGGCATAATAAAATTGCATAATTTGTATATAATATTTGATATTTCGGACAATTTTCATTTTTATGGCATCGAACAAACCAATGTAGGTACCTACATATTCAAAAAATGTATCCGAACCATTCGATATTACTTACGTGTTCGAATCGTTTCCATGGCTACAGAAAGAATGTGATATTCAAATAAAATTTGTTAGGAATCGAATTTATTTAGAAGGTTGTTGTAGGTAGGTACCTACCTAATACTATTTACTTACAAATCAACAATAATATACCTATACTGATTTCCTATAGGAAAATTATTTTATTTATTTATTTATCAACCGTTTGTCCGATTATAATGAAACTTTGGTGAATTGTCGAGCGTATGCCCAGGATGGTTTTTGGATTTAAACTTTTTTCTTATTCTTCTTCTTCTTCGTGTATTTGGTCGTTTTACCTATGAAGGGGGAGTATCCTGGGAAAAGAAGGTCCGACTGTCCCTCCATCTCTTCACAGGTCTTCCAGGACGGGTTCTGCATATAAACTTTTTTCTTCTTTTTCTTCAACGTGTACTTGGTCATCTTACCTATGAAGATGAACTATCCTGGGAGATGAAGGTCCAATTTTCCTTCCATCTCTTCGCAGGTTTCTGGATTTAAACTTTTTTCTTCTTCTTCTTCATCGTCTATTTGGTCATTTTACCTTTGAAGGTGGACTAACCTGGGAGAAGAATGTCCAATTTTCCTTCCATCTCTTCGCAGGTATCTGGATTTAAACTTATTTCTTCTTCTTCTTCTTCATCGTGTATTTTTGGTCATTTTACCTATGAAGTTGGAGAATCCTGGGAGAAGAAGGTCCAACTGTCCTTCCATCTCTTCGCAGGTATCTGGGTTTAAACTTTTTTTTTCTTCTTCGTGTATTTAGTCATTTTACCTATTAAGTAGAGCATCCTGGGAAAAGAATGTTCTTTCATCTCTTCGCGGTTCTTCCAGGATGGTTTCTGGATTTAAACTTTTCTTAACCGACTGATGGGACGGGATGTAATGAAGGGAAGGGATGCACTAAAGGGCCTGAAGGGACGGGAGGTATAAAACTGCCTGAAGGGACGGAAGGTAGTGAAGGGTCTGATGGGAAGGGACGTAATGAGGGATTAAAGGGACGGGAGGTACTGAAGGGCCTGAAGCGGCGGGTCCTGGAGTCTAATTCTGTTTCTTCTTAATTTTATGTAGACCTTTAGGGCAGTTTTTATACAAACTATTTCCTATTGTCTAATTCATCTTCTTCTTCTTTTATGTATACATTTGGGTCATTTTTTTATAAAAATTATTTCCTTTAGTCTAATTATTATTCTTCTTCATTTAAGTACGTAGACTTTTGGGAGAGTTTTAATACAAACTATTTCCAATAGTCTTATTCATTTTCTTTTATGTAGACCTTTTGGTCAGTATTTATACAAACTATTTCCAATAGTCTAAATATTCTTCTTCTTCTTTTTTGTAGACCTTTGGGTGAGCTTTTATACAATCTATTTCCAATAGTCTAATTCTTCTATTAGGTATAATATGTATTTTTACTTATTTTATGTAGACCATTGGAATAGTTTTTTATACAAACTATTTCTTATAGTCTTATACTTATTTTTCTCTTTTTTATTTAGTCTTTTGGGTTAGTTTTAAGTCTAATAGTCTATTGTGCAGAAATATTATTAACGATATGCACACTTGATGAAAATACATATGAAATGAATGGGATATGGGATGTGACGATATAACCTGCACTAGAATCTTTGCAATACTTTTGTTTAATTAAATTTAAACCATTTATATCATCCTATTTTGAATAATTTTCAACACCTAATATTTAAAGAATGGGGGTTGTGGCCATTACTGAACTCTTCACAACATTTATATTCAAATTAAAAACTATTTACTATAGTTCAAGTCTTCTTCTTCTTCGTTAATGAAGACTTTCAGTCAAATTGAGCAAAAATATAATGCACACTTGATGAAAAAATATAAAAACGAATGGGATGTGACCAATACTAGATCTTTTCAGTACCTACGTTTGTTTAATCAAATTTTAACCACATCCCAACATCCAAAATTACTAAATTTTCAATAGGTACACATTACAATTTGTTTTCGATGATAATATTTAAAAATGGGGGTGTTGGCCAAACCAATCTCTTTACAACGTTGATAAACAGTCATATTTAAAACCATTACGCATAGTCCATGCGAGCAGAAATTGTATAAATATTATACTTCATTCACACTTTATAGCAATATATAAAAAAGAATGGGTTGTGGCCATCACTTGAACATTTTACAATACTTAAACTCAATCAAATTTCAAACCACTTTTCATAGTCTGATATTGCAAAATAATTGGGTGACAATATTATAAAAACGATTGCTTTTTCTTTCACAATTTTACATTCTTGGCCAACGGCGGGACATAAAAGCTAGTAAAAAATAAAAATAATGTAACAAATCATGAAAATGCTGAAAATTTCCATACAAAATTTGAATACTTTATGAGTGACTTGTTAGTGAGGAATTTAGCGTTGGCCACAGCCCACTCGTTTTTATCTCTATCTTACTCAGGTATCTTTTCTTTTTTTAATAAAATTAATAAATTTCATGGGAATATTTATTTAATTTACAAAATCTGAATCTTTGCTGTTGTTGTATAAATTTTGACCCTTTCGATCCGATTTTGGTTTAAGTAATAAATCCCTCCCTCATCCCCATCGCCATTGTCATGGTAGAGAACTTCTTATTTATAATCTAGTTTCAAAATTAAATTTCAATTCTAATTCAGAAGATAACATTGTGAACGGTTTCGCTAATAAAGTAGGCGATGCGACATCAACGTATAACTCAACCTTGCATTCCACTAAAAGTTTAATTGAAGATTATATCGCAATATTGAAGATATTCAATCGATTTTTTACAATAAATTTGTGGTGGGATATTTATGATACATTTATGGGGGTCATCGCACAAATTTATTTATTATTGCACATCATCAAATTTATTATTGCTGAGGGAGCAATAATAACTTTTTCAAAAGCATTTGTGTACTTAGACTACATGCAAAATCGGCAAATTTCAAACAAAATATATGAGAACCCTTTCGAGAGTCTTGGACTCGAGTCGAAAAAGAAACCTCCCATCGTGACTTGGTAAAAAGTTACGATGAAACTTTTTGCTCAAGTGAAATCACAAGACCTTCTTTCATTTAAAATTTAAATTCAGTTTACGATTGGGATGAGTGGTTTTCTAAGGTTTTTTAAGGCTGACACACAACTTGTTATTAACAAAAGCATATAAATTTCAAGTTTATTCAACAAGGTTAGATTAATGCATATGTTAGAATGCCAACATCATGGGTACGTATATTATCCATAACTTCAGATAATGTAAAAAAAGATTCAAAAATAATTTAGGAAACCGTAGATTCATATAGAGTACAAAAATACCACAAAATACCCTTTGGAGATAAGCTGAAAAATTCAAAGGCAAAACTACCATTCATCATCGCCTCTCCCCCGTCTTCTGAAACAGTATTTTCCTCTGTTTTTCTTTAAATTCCCTACTTTCATAGAATCATACTTCATTCAGATGATTTCTTTTTCTTTTTTTATTTGAACGAACTTTACAGTTTTAAATTTTTAAAATATAAAAACGTATTCAAAGTTGCAGTTATATGAAATTATTTCCTGTTATTCAAATCTGTATTTGATTACCAAAATCATTGCTCAGGCTCAGCATCGCGCAGAAAAAGATATATCGTATTTTTTTTCGCTACATCCACAACCACCCACTCTGCATGTAGGAATATTATAAACGGCCCCTTCACAGAACGCTAAGTGTGCGACAAAAAAAATGACCAGCACGAGAAGTAGCTCATGGAGCCCTCTAGATTAGCAATCTCGGCACTCTAGATTAGCAATCTTGGCACCTCGGCATTTGCAAAAGAACAATCGAATGGAAGATTCACACCCGTGGACTGTCATTGACTTGAGATCCTTTTAAATGAGAAGCATCAGGGGTAAGACCAAGATTTTATTTATTTATTTATTTATATAAAATACACTTTTTTCCTTATATCTAGTAACGAAATTTTCAAATGCATAATAATATATTTAACTTACATTAGGATACATAATAGTTACCAGATATTTTACTACTGTCATAAACTGCCTCACTAGGTAAAACCTGTTCTGAGAAAGTGTATAGATGCCTTATTAGTTTTCAGTTTTGGTTAATAACTATGTATTTTCAGAGTTCAGGTGTTTAATTTATTTTTAATATTGTCTCTGCCCTTTTTTCCAATCCAAATTTTAATGTCTCGCTTAAATATTTTCAAGTAACTGTTTTTTCTTAGTGTTAAAGGTAGTTCGTTGTATAATTTGACTCCAAAATACAGGAAATGTCTTTGTCCAAAAGTTGTCTTGAGTCTAGGTATAAGGAGTTTAGCCTGTTCGGTCTGTCTAGTTGGTCTAGATGTTTGCGTAGAGTCAAGTTTGTCTATGTTTTTATATATGTATGTACAAGCGTTCTTTGCGTAAAATTGTGATCTCTGTAAAAAATTAACCTACTGGGTATCTAATAATAGTAAGGCACCATGACAAAACTTCTTATATGCTTTAAAATTGTTCTTCGAGATCACATAATCCGCATGACCAGTGGGACCTTGAAGAGGCCCACGGAAATCAACGAGGAGCTCCGATCTATAAGAGGACACCATTGGGTGGCAACAATCCCACAAGACATGTTCCGAAGTTTGGTCTGGGTATTGACAAAACTGATATGAGGCAGCAATTTTAAATCGGTGAAGATAACTCTTAAAATTTCCGTGTCCTGTGAAAAATTGAGAAGTTCAAAAGTCGGGGACAACCCAGGAAGATTTAAGTCGATTCCTCACGTCAAGAAAAAATAAAAACGAAATTTTACCCACTGAGCAAGCCGTCCAACGGGACTGCCAGATATTCTGTAAATCGTATTTTTAGTCAAATTATTAAGGAGAATGTATCTTGAAAAATTCTAAGTCAAAACTACCATTCATCGCCTCTGGTCACTGAAACAATTGAAGACGAAAATGTAAAAAGCTACTTGAATACGAACCTGTGATGCTGTTATGCTGTATCATAACGAAAAAGTATAAAAATACCAAACATTTTCTTTATTTTGGCTCAAAAATAAAAACGTTGAAAACACAAAACATAACAGTCGTAAAAATATACAATTATAAATTTACGGGGTGTAGATATTAATGGCTATTCGTTCATTTTATTTTATTTGCCATCAAAAACAAGTCGTAAACTTTTAATGTTCATATACCTGCAAGAGTAGGCATTTATTTTGTATAAATGCTTATTTTGTATAAATTTTAGTATTTATGTGCAGTTAAGATGATCGTGTTTCCTTTTCTCTATAGACATAAAAATAAAATTTATCTATTGAAATTTTATTGCAGAAGATATTATTAACTAGCGTTGATAATCTTATTGCAAGGTGTTCATTCAAGGTGTTTTTAATTGTTTTTGTCTGGATTGATAATTTTTTTTCTTCTTTGTTTGCCTTTAATCCACTTCTGCATGTTGACCTAATGATTTAATCTTCTTTTATAATCTTCTAATGAGTAAGTAATAAATAAGACAAAAAAATGACCTTATAAGTCTGGCGCAATTCAGGGGTGACTTCTATGCGAAAAATGCATTGTCACCTCACATATAAGAATTGTAGCTTTCATTATTTACAAAAAAACAATTCTCTCAATAGATGGCGTTACAACAAAATAAATAAAAAATAATAATATTGTTGTTCATAATTTCACCCATAGATGGCTGTAGTAAAAATTCCTTATTTTCAAGCGAAAAGAATTTCAGTATTACAATATATAGAACTTTCAAAATTGAATAGATAGGGATCTCATTAAAAAGGCATAATTGGTGAACGTTGCGCAAGCGCATAAAGTGATCACGTAAACCAGCCGATGACAGGTCGTAAGCCCTGTAGGTGCCTTGATTTCCCGGTTCTCCTACAATAAATATTCCAACTTCGTCTCTATTGAGATAATTAAAAATCTGTTTAAAAATATCTTCTAATGCTTTCAATTCTTCCCTATCACGTACCTTTCTCGTCCACCCTTTTATGTTTTTTAGCCTAAATTGCTAGTTTTATTATTGTGGTCATCTAAATTATTGTTTTTCATAGCAAATATCACAGACTTACATGTTCCCAGTGCAATATAGCCATAACTCCATCTATTGACGAAATCATTAATACAGATAATTAGCATTCAACGAATACTCAAATCAAATCAACGAATTTTAAAAATTTGATATCGTTAATTTTAACAATACTGTTGTAGAGTGAAAACGTGTCTACTGAACTTAATTTGTTTAATTTTTTTTTGTGAAATATTTTTTTTATTATGAATTTTGTTGAATTATTTTTATGATTAACAATATTACAACGTCTACTGGCAAAAATACTGTTCAAACAAGATCCAAGCTAAATGACAATGTTGATGACCAGTATGAAAAATTAACCAAATTTATGGATAGAAAGATGGAAGAACTAAAGCGTCAGGCTATGATAAAATTGAAATATCAAATTTTAGAAAAAAATTGGATTCGGATATTTGTGAAATGGAAAAAAGCATCGAATTTCTAATTGATAAATATGACTAATATGGAAAATATGACTAATATCTTCTAATATGGAAAATTCACTTGTCCTTAAAAAAGAAATACACCACCTGAGTGAAGAGAATTAACGTAAAAATGTCATAATAAAAAATCCATTAAAACGTCTCGCTGAATTGGAGCAGATTAATATTAGTCAAAATCGTGTGGAGGTTGCTGGTGTAGAGATTTTGTTGGGACAAACTCCAGTTGAGAGTATAAAAGGATAATAAATGAGCTACAATTACATCCAGAAAAATAAATAAATAAATACCCGATATGCAGACAGATCCCATGGAAAGGAAGACATTAATACAGCAAACCCTGCTTGATGCTAGAAATAGGTCAAGAGAATCAAATGGCATTTTTTTTATTGGAGAAATCATGTCACCATACTTCAAGTAGTTACTGTGGAAGACCAAGCAAAGGCCAAAGAAATGTATTATCAATATGTTTGGTTTTAATAAAATGATTAAGTGGATGCTCAATTAAACGTATTTCAGTTTTCCTTTATACTATTATAAGAAATGGATGTTATATTATTAGGTACTGATCTGGACAATGATGCGACATCTTTTGCAGAACTACAATATCTACAGGACTATAAATAATAAATTACAAAATGATGGAGTAGTTGTCGTTTATTTTTTGATTTTGTCTTTTTTTGAAAACAGTTCATTGTAGCGGAAGTATCAGAGGTGACTGTTTACATGGCGCTAATTTCTTGCAAATAGATGACTTGAGATTTTTGGCAATTTATAGATCTCCATCACAGCGTTCAGTTTCTGAATTCTTATGCCCTTTCAATGGTTTTCTACAGACTAGCTCCAAAGACAAAAAATTAGGAATAATTTGTGATGTGAATATCAATATTCTTGATCATGAAAATGTTAATACTCAAGAATATCTATCTCTAATCGCTTTGCATGATCTGAAAGTTATAATCAATGATGTAATAATAAGGTTACTAATTCCTCAGAATCTTGTATTGACCACATTAGGTTTAGATCTAGATAAAATCATTCTGGCTTCATTTACTGGACTAGCATTACTGACCATTATGCTGTTATACTGAAACTAGAATCGTCTTAAATTTCTAAATATATTCCAACTAAAATTAAAAAGACATTAAGAATCGATGAAACGAATCTAAATAACAGATTGAGTCTAAACGTGGCTACAAATTTTAGAAACTGATGAAGTAAATGAGGCTACAGACAATTTCATTCCCCTGCTACAACAACGCCTAAAGGAATGTGCTATTACTAATATTTCTAAACCTCAGATCAAAAAACTTACTCCCTGGATAACTGCAAGTGTTATCTACTGCCTAAAAAAACGTAATAGCCTGCATCTGAAAAGTAATCTCCTAATGATATTCAACTGTTCAACTATTACAAGCGCTACAGGTACTGGTGCGTTAATATTGTCAGGATCTCTCGATATTCATATTACAAAACTAAATTTGATAATGTTGGTGATAGTATTAAGCAAAAATGGACTTTTATTAAAGAAGCTGTCAACATGAAGACAAAATCACTACCTATTGTATCATTAAAAATAAATAATGACTTAGTGGTAGTGTCTTAAAACTGTGACATATGTAACTACAAAAATGATGTTAATATTTTTTTAGTAATGTATGTATGCTCTGAATTTGCTTACAATCTTATATAATCAATTGGTAAATGTAAAATTGATTTAATTCAAGAGTTCAAGCCACCAAATGCTGTTAATTCTGTATTTAAATTTAAAAACTAAGTGTTCGAGATGTAATTAGGACAATCAAACAATTAGGTTCTGGAATATTTTTTTAATTGCATATACGCAAACATTGGATTTTTTTCAATAAAATAGCAATAAAAAAAAGAGTTCTGGTTATTCCAGTAACTTCATTTCTGTTTAAGCAAAATAGTATCACTTTGGCTGTGCCTCTCACATATATGATTAACCTCAGTTTTGAAACTGGCAAATTCCCTACACATTGTAAAAAGGCTAAAGTTGTACCGTTGTACAAGGGGGGTGATAAATCTGACGAGAGCAACTATAGACCAATAGCCTTACTCAATATAGTTTCTAAAATTATTGAAGCTTGTAAAAACACAGATTATGACATTCTTGGATAAAAAATTTATTTTATCTGCTAATCAATATGGTTTTCGTGAGGGAAAAAGTATCTGTGATGCAATGCTTAGGGTTGTAAAAACTATAACCTTGATATTGGTAATAAATGTCTGGCTTTGTTCTTGGATCTAGCCAAAGTTTTTGACACTGTATCGCACGGTTTGCTTCTTAAGAAACTAGAATCTTTAGGAATCAAAAGAGAACCATTGTTGTGGTTTGAGAGTTATTTAAAAGACAGAACACAGTAGCACTTTACAAAACATCAATTATGGCTTTCCTCAAGGAAGTGTACTAGGTCCTGTATTATTTCTGATATATATCAATGATTTTTGTGATCTGAATGTCAATGGTGAAATAATCACATTCGCTGATGACACTGTACTGATTTTTTATGACCGTTCTTGGGATCAAACTTACAGCACATTTAATAAAGAAATCATTAAGGTGGAGAAATGGCTTGATTCTAATTTACTTACTCTGAAGACAAAAAAAGAAAAAATATGTAACTTTCTGTATCTCTAACAGAGGGATGCCATCAGCAGAATATTCACAAAAAATCATAATTGCAAAGATTATATTGACTGCAAATGTGATATTATGGTTGATTCTACATATATGTTATCACTCACTATCCCACCCTATCAGAGACAAATACAGTAGAGAACAACACACCACCTGTTACATATGCAGAAGTAGAACAGGCAATTGGAAGGTTAAAGAACGATACAGAACGTATTTACCAATGTGGATTCCGCCCGCAATAGTCTTGTATTGACCAGATTTTCACACTGCGCCAAATACTGGAAAAAACACACCTGCGCCAAATAAAGGAATATAATATAGAAACCCATCACTTGTTTATAGACTTTAGGGCCGCTTATGACAGCATCAATAGGCGAAAATTATATAGTGCTATGAGAGAGCTCTCAATTCCCGAAAAGCTCATCACCCTGGTTGGATTGACTATGTCCCATGTCCGGTGTAGAGTAAAAATACCAAACGACCTATCAAACCTGTGAAACAATTAACGGCCTCCGACAAGGTGACGCCCTAGCTTGCTTGTTCTTCAACATAGCCTCGGAGAAAGTTGTGCGTGATTCCGGTGTCAATACTACTGGAACCATATTTCACAAATTCGTACAACTTTTAGCATTTGCGGATGACATTGATATCGTATCCAGAAATAAGCCTGCTCTTAATTGTATTTTGTTAATTTATGTTTCTTTTTTTGTTTAACTTTTGTTAAATGATCAACCTCAATACAGGTCAGCCCTATTGAGGTCGAAAATAATGTATTATTTTGTATTTAATTACCTGTAAAGATAAATAAATAAATTTTAAATGTTGCTAAAATGTATTGCTGTTGACGTTTTGATACATCGGATTGCTAATTATTTATATATATATATATATATATATATATATATATATATATATATATATATATATATATATATATATATATATATATATATATATATATATATATATATATATATATATATATATATATATATATATATATATATATATATATATATATATATATATATATATATATATATATATATATATATATATATATATATATATATATATATATATATATATATATATATATATATATATATATATATATATATATATATATATATATATATATATATATATATATATATATATATATAGTGACGTTATTTTGTATTTACACGTCACTATTTTAATTAATTTAATTTAATGTTTATAAAAATGTCTTAAACGAACGCACTTCGCAATATTGGCAATATTTCTAAAAAAGTTGTAAGGCGAACACAGCCGTGAACGGATTAGCTAGGCGGGTCGAAATATCTATGCCTTTCTTTTCAACGCTGACAGCCGACACGAGGTGTCATCGTTCAACAATGGCCTACGCAAAATTACCCAGCAAAGACTGGAAATTTAAGTTCAAAGGAGGCTGGGTAAGTTCTCTATCTAATTTCATCGATCCTCGTCTATATAAAATATCTGGCATGAGTCACGTTCGCTAATTTAACTGAATTCTTGCAGGAAATATAACCGCCTCCTTTGTCCTTTGTCCTTTGTTCCTTGCTTTCTTCTTTACTTTCTTTATCTTGTTTGTTCATGCTGTCTTTTCATCATTCTTCAACATTGGTGTACTTTACTATGTACACCATGGATGACTGAAAATGAATAATTTTAAATATCATGGTTGGTGCATGCTCATATTTGCACATCATGACTTGATAATGACTAAAACACCTGTAAATTGCACTTCAAATCGACGTAAATACTACGATGGTAGTTCTCATCACAAAAATTGTACCGGCTGATCATCTTCAAGAAGATGGAAATTCATAAAACTGTTTCATTTCTTGGTTATTATAAAAAAAAACATATGAAATACTGATATCATTTGAAAATTTAGTTGAATCTGTTTAATTATGTCATGTCTGATATTTCTTTTTATTATACACCACATGGTCTAGAAAAACATTTAAAAACTTGTAAATTGTAATTTAAGAATTAAATTATTTTATTAAAATGTCAAATATTTAGCTTAGTTCAGGTAACGTAGATAACTGTATCATATTTAACACTCCTTGCCAACCATGATATGAATAAATTGTAATTTCTTTTGTATTTGTGCGTTTCTTTCATCACTTGGTCTTCCCTACAATCACATCTGACTCTGCTTTTCATGTTTTAATTACTGTTTCATTGAACAGAAAATTCTTATTTGATACTTAAATATATTCTTTTTTTGTCTTAATCAATAAACAACACGCCCTGAGATACTGAGATATTTGCATTATTTTAAATGAGTCTCATTGCAATATCGCTGACTGCTGGTGGTAAGGTTTTATGGTGAGTATAATTTTAGCTTCTCTTTTTCTTTTCTCATACACCACCATACCTTGCAATATATATATATATATATATATATATATATATATATATGTTGGTTTTGATGTTTTCGCGGATCGTAGAATATGAATTATCATTATTTTTCCGGATAATCCGCTGTGGCTTTTGGTTGTCTTGCCGACGTTTCGCCCGAATGACATCGGGCATTATCGAGGCTATTAACTCGAGCGCGTGCACGAAGATAATGACGCTAGCGTGCTGTCGTGTTGTCTATTTATGTTATTCAAACGACGACTTAGCGCTGCTTCGTGTTATACGTCGAGCGGGGTGGGGGGGCGGCGGTGCGTTGGTACCGGCCGGCTCGCTGTGTATCGAAGTACAGCTAGGTGTATTCACTCTGCTACGACACTGTTCACTTGCGGTCGCGGGGTAGTTATTCGGGAGGGGGGTGGGGTGTGGTAGGTTCCCTGCCGGTCGATCGGCTTGCTGTGGACGGTCTATGTGCGGCTCGCTATGTTGTGTATGGAGGGCTATGATACGCGGCGATCGACGTGTAGGTATTTTTGTAACGGTGGCGGGCGGCTCTATGTTAGAAGTATTGTTGATTTCTTTACAGTCTTTATTTTTGATATTACTTATCCGGTTTATCAGAGGCTTCCAAGCTGCAGGTAGTCGAAGCGAATCGTCACGTGTATTCATGGAATTTTCACGGCGTTCTATTTCTATTGCTTCGCGGAAGACTCGGCAAATTTCTTTTTCTTGGCGGACGAGTGTTTTTGCACCATCAAAATCAATTTTATGCCCCTCGGTCAACACGTGGTTAGACAAAGTTGACGTGGGCTTCTTTTGTTTGACGTCCAACTGATGCTCCGCTACTCTTGCCGAAATCTTCCTGTTCGTGCGACCAATGTACGTTTTTTCGCACGAACCGCAAGGTATTTCATATATGCCATGCGATTCTAGAGGTATAACGTCTTTTACTCCTCTGAGTAGAGTTGATATTTTTCCTTGTGGTCTAAATATAGTTTTTATTTGATTTCTTTTTAAAATGCGGCCAATTTTATTAGAGATCCCTGCGATATATGGTAAGAAAGCTACTCCTTTTATTTCTTCTTCGGGTTTAGCTTTTCTGTTTTCTTTTCCATATATTGCCCTATTGATAGTAGATTTTTTGTACCCGTTAGCGACGAGAGCCTGGCGTAGATTATTTATTTCTTTTTCAGCGTGTATTTTATCAGCTAGCTTAATTGATCTGGTGACTAGGGTTTTTACTACTGAATTTAAATGTCCTGGGTGATGGTGAGATGTTGCATTAAGGTATCTGTCAGTGTGTGTAGGTTTTCTGTAGACTGAATAACTTAGAATCCCGCTGTTTGTTTTTTCCACTAATACGTCCAAAAAAGGTAGTTTATTGTTTATTTCTTTTTCGATTGTGAATTTGATATTATCGTGTAAATTGTTTAGGTAGTGAAGAAATTCGTCGAGCTCTGTTTCGCTATGTCGCCATATTATAAATATGTCGTCCACGTATCGCAACCAAATGACCGGCTTTAGCGTGGCGTTCTCGAGTGCATTTTCTTCAAAGTCCATCATAAATATATTGGCTGCTACTGGTGAAAGAGAGGAACCCATTGGTGTTCCTCTTATTTGTTTGTACATATTCCCGTTATATTGGAAGTATGTATTATTCAGGCAGTGTTTGATTTGGCTTATTGTGTCGTCTGGTGGTTCAAGTCTCTTTATTATTACGTCAATGGCTTCGGATACTGGGATATTGGTGAAGAGGGACACAATGTCTAAGCTGACAAGCATGTCACCCTTTTCTATTTTTATGTCTTTTAATTGCTCAATGAAATGTTCTGCATTTTTGACGTACGACGACGCTGTTTCGACGTGATATTGCAGGTTTTTAGCTAAGTGTTTTGCTAGGGCTTGTGTGGGTGAACCGACGGCACTAATGATGGGACGTAGTGGTATATCTGTTTTGTGGATTTTCGGAAGGCCGTACATTTTAGGTACCCTCGATGATTTTTCTCGCGGAATAAGTGTTCTTTTCGTTTCGGTACCTATATTTGATTCTAGTATTAATGCTTTTGTGGTTTTTTCTAGGTAAGTTGTGGGATCCCTCGTGTGGCGTTTGTAAGTGGTGTTGTCTTGTAATAATGCCTCCATTTTATTTTCGTAATCTGTCGTATTCATTATAACCGTTGCATTTCCTTTATCTGCTTTTAATACGACTATCTCTTTGTTCTTTCTTAGTTTTTCGAGAGCTTTCCTCTCTCCCTTCGTAACGTTTGGAGTCGGGAGCTTTGCTTTTCGGAGAACTTCACAAGATAGTTGTCGGATCGTTTCGGCTTCTCTTTCGGGTAGTTTAAATATGGCAGATTCTACTCCGGTAATAATGTCTTCAGTTGGTATTCGGGATGGTGTGATTGCGTAGTTAAACCCTTTTGCCAGGACTGATGTTGTTGATTCGTCTAGTATGTGATCTGATACATTTATCACTATCTTGTCCATGTTCAAAGAAGATGTTGACGGTGCGCGTGTTTGCTTTGATTTCTCAGAAATTAGTATATTGAACTTGTTTTGTTGCTTTTCAGTAATAAATTCTTTGTTGCGTAGTGCCCGTTGTGATGTTAAAGCGTCTACTTCGTACCATATGTGTGAATGAAGTTTCCCGGTTAGTAACTGATGAGTATCGTAGAGATTTATTTCGACTTGATTGAGTGTTGCTCGAATACATCTAATTTCTTCGCGTAAAAGTGCTAGGCTGGCTTTGTTCAGGATCCTCGCGGTATTGTAGGTGTATGTAGCTCTTTTTAGTCTCAACGATTTTGGTATGATGTCATTGTCACGACATCTTTGCAGAAAAGTAATATTACAAAGTAATTTTACTTTCTTACACCTCAGCTTCTCCAAATTCTTCGTCTGATTGAATAGTTCCTCTCCGTGAAGGTTCAATATGTTGGTTTTGATGTTTTCGCGGATCGTAGAATATGAATTATCATTATTTTTCCGGATAATCCGCTGTGGCTTTTGGTTGTCTTGCCGACGTTTCGCCCGAATGACATCGGGCATTATCGAGGCTATTAACTCGAGCGCGTGCACGAAGATAATGACGCTAGCGTGCTGTCGTGTTGTCTATTTATGTTATTCAAACGACGACTTAGCGCTGCTTCGTGTTATACGTCGAGCGGGGTGGGGGGGCGGCGGTGCGTTGGTACCGGCCGGCTCGCTGTGTATCGAAGTACAGCTAGGTGTATTCACTCTGCTACGACACTGTTCACTTGCGGTCGCGGGGTAGTTATTCGGGAGGGGGGTGGGGTGTGGTAGGTTCCCTGCCGGTCGATCGGCTTGCTGTGGACGGTCTATGTGCGGCTCGCTATGTTGTGTATGGAGGGCTATGATACGCGGCGATCGACGTGTAGGTATTTTTGTAACGGTGGCGGGCGGCTCTATGTTAGAAGTATTGTTGATTTCTTTACAGTCTTTATTTTTGATATTACTTATCCGGTTTATCAGAGGCTTCCAAGCTGCAGGTAGTCGAAGCGAATCGTCACGTGTATTCATGGAATTTTCACGGCGTTCTATTTCTATTGCTTCGCGGAAGACTCGGCAAATTTCTTTTTCTTGGCGGACGAGTGTTTTTGCACCATCAAAATCAATTTTATGCCCCTCGGTCAACACGTGGTTAGACAAAGTTGACGTGGGCTTCTTTTGTTTGACGTCCAACTGATGCTCCGCTACTCTTGCCGAAATCTTCCTGTTCGTGCGACCAATGTACGTTTTTTCGCACGAACCGCAAGGTATTTCATATATGCCATGCGATTCTAGAGGTATAACGTCTTTTACTCCTCTGAGTAGAGTTGATATTTTTCCTTGTGGTCTAAATATAGTTTTTATTTGATTTCTTTTTAAAATGCGGCCAATTTTATTAGAGATCCCTGCGATATATGGTAAGAAAGCTACTCCTTTTATTTCTTCTTCGGGTTTAGCTTTTCTGTTTTCTTTTCCATATATTGCCCTATTGATAGTAGATTTTTTGTACCCGTTAGCGACGAGAGCCTGGCGTAGATTATTTATTTCTTTTTCAGCGTGTATTTTATCAGCTAGCTTAATTGATCTGGTGACTAGGGTTTTTACTACTGAATTTAAATGTCCTGGGTGATGGTGAGATGTTGCATTAAGGTATCTGTCAGTGTGTGTAGGTTTTCTGTAGACTGAATAACTTAGAATCCCGCTGTTTGTTTTTTCCACTAATACGTCCAAAAAAGGTAGTTTATTGTTTATTTCTTTTTCGATTGTGAATTTGATATTATCGTGTAAATTGTTTAGGTAGAGAAGAAATTCGTCGAGCTCTGTTTCGCTATGTCGCCATATTATAAATATGTCGTCCACGTATCGCAACCAAATGACCGGCTTTAGCGTGGCGTTCTCGAGTGCATTTTCTTCAAAGTCCATCATAAATATATTGGCTGCTACTGGTGAAAGAGAGGAACCCATTGGTGTTCCTCTTATTTGTTTGTACATATTCCCGTTATATTGGAAGTATGTATTATTCAGGCAGTGTTTGATTTGGCTTATTGTGTCGTCTGGTGGTTCAAGTCTCTTTATTATTACGTCAATGGCTTCGGATACTGGGATATTGGTGAAGAGGGACACAATGTCTAAGCTGACAAGCATGTCACCCTTTTCTATTTTTATGTCTTTTAATTGCTCAATGAAATGTTCTGCATTTTTGACGTACGACGACGCTGTTTCGACGTGATATTGCAGGTTTTTAGCTAAGTGTTTTGCTAGGGCTTGTGTGGGTGAACCGACGGCACTAATGATGGGACGTAGTGGTATATCTGTTTTGTGGATTTTCGGAAGGCCGTACATTTTAGGTACCCTCGATGATTTTTCTCGCGGAATAAGTGTTCTTTTCGTTTCGGTACCTATATTTGATTCTAGTATTAATGCTTTTGTGGTTTTTTCTAGGTAAGTTGTGGGATCCCTCGTGTGGCGTTTGTAAGTGGTGTTGTCTTGTAATAATGCCTCCATTTTATTTTCGTAATCTGTCGTATTCATTATAACCGTTGCATTTCCTTTATCTGCTTTTAATACGACTATCTCTTTGTTCTTTCTTAGTTTTTCGAGAGCTTTCCTCTCTCCCTTCGTAACGTTTGGAGTCGGGAGCTTTGCTTTTCGGAGAACTTCACAAGATAGTTGTCGGATCGTTTCGGCTTCTCTTTCGGGTAGTTTAAATATGGCAGATTCTACTCCGGTAATAATGTCTTCAGTTGGTATTCGGGATGGTGTGATTGCGTAGTTAAACCCTTTTGCCAGGACTGATGTTGTTGATTCGTCTAGTATGTGATCTGATACATTTATCACTATCTTGTCCATGTTCAAAGAAGATGTTGACGGTGCGCGTGTTTGCTTTGATTTCTCAGAAATTAGTATATTGAACTTGTTTTGTTGCTTTTCAGTAATAAATTCTTTGTTGCGTAGTGCCCGTTGTGATGTTAAAGCGTCTACTTCGTACCATATGTGTGAATGAAGTTTCCCGGTTAGTAACTGATGAGTATCGTAGAGATTTATTTCGACTTGATTGAGTGTTGCTCGAATACATCTAATTTCTTCGCGTAAAAGTGCTAGGCTGGCTTTGTTCAGGATCCTCGCGGTATTGTAGGTGTATGTAGCTCTTTTTAGTCTCAACGATTTTGGTATGATGTCATTGTCACGACATCTTTGCAGAAAAGTAATATTACAAAGTAATTTTACTTTCTTACACCTCAGCTTCTCCAAATTCTTCGTCTGATTGAATAGTTCCTCTCCGTGAAGGTTCAATATGTTGGTTTTGATGTTTTCGCGGATCGTAGAATATGAATTATCATTATTTTTCCGGATAATCCGCTGTGGCTTTTGGTTGTCTTGCCGACGTTTCGCCCGAATGACATCGGGCATTATCGAGGCTATTAACTCGAGCGCGTGCACGAAGATAATGACGCTAGCGTGCTGTCGTGTTGTCTATTTATGTTATTCAAACGACGACTTAGCGCTGCTTCGTGTTATACGTCGAGCGGGGTGGGGGGGCGGCGGTGCGTTGGTACCGGCCGGCTCGCTGTGTATCGAAGTACAGCTAGGTGTATTCACTCTGCTACGACACTGTTCACTTGCGTAGAATCACAGTAGAATCTGCCATATTTAAACTACCCGAAAGAGAAGCCGAAACGATCCGACAACTATCTTGTGAAGTTCTCCGAAAAGCAAAGCTCCCGACTCCAAACGTTACGAAGGGAGAGAGGAAAGCTCTCGAAAAACTAAGAAAGAACAAAGAGATAGTCGTATTAAAAGCAGATAAAGGAAATGCAACGGTTATAATGAATACGACAGATTACGAAAATAAAATGGAGGCATTATTACAAGACAACACCACTTACAAACGCCACACGAGGGATCCCACAACTTACCTAGAAAAAACCACAAAAGCATTAATACTAGAATCAAATATAGGTACCGAAACGAAAAGAACACTTATTCCGCGAGAAAAATCATCGAGGGTACCTAAAATGTACGGCCTTCCGAAAATCCACAAAACAGATATACCACTACGTCCCATCATTAGTGCCGTCGGTTCACCCACACAAGCCCTAGCAAAACACTTAGCTAAAAACCTGCAATATCACGTCGAAACAGCGTCGTCGTACGTCAAAAATGCAGAACATTTCATTGAGCAATTAAAAGACATAAAAATAGAAAAGGGTGACATGCTTGTCAGCTTAGACATTGTGTCCCTCTTCACCAATATCCCAGTATCCGAAGCCATTGACGTAATAATAAAGAGACTTGAACCACCAGACGACACAATAAGCCAAATCAAACACTGCCTGAATAATACATACTTCCAATATAACGGGAATATGTACAAACAAATAAGAGGAACACCAATGGGTTCCTCTCTTTCACCAGTAGCAGCCAATATATTTATGATGGACTTTGAAGAAAATGCACTCGAGAACGCCACGCTAAAGCCGGTCATTTGGTTGCGATACGTGGACGACATATTTATAATATGGCGACATAGCGAAACAGAGCTCGACGAATTTCTTCACTACCTAAACAATTTACACGATAATATCAAATTCACAATCGAAAAAGAAATAAACAATAAACTACCTTTTTTGGACGTATTAGTGGAAAAAACAAACAGCGGGATTCTAAGTTATTCAGTCTACAGAAAACCTACACACACTGACAGATACCTTAATGCAACATCTCACCATCACCCAGGACATTTAAATTCAGTAGTAAAAACCCTAGTCACCAGATCAATTAAGCTAGCTGATAAAATACACGCTGAAAAAGAAATAAATAATCTACGCCAGGCTCTCGTCGCTAACGGGTACAAAAAATCTACTATCAATAGGGCAATATATGGAAAAGAAAACAGAAAAGCTAAACCCGAAGAAGAAATAAAAGGAGTAGCTTTCTTACCATATATCGCAGGGATCTCTAATAAAATTGGCCGCATTTTAAAAAGAAATCAAATAAAAACTATATTTAGACCACAAGGAAAAATATCAACTCTACTCAGAGGAGTAAAAGACGTTATACCTCTAGAATCGCATGGCATATATGAAATACCTTGCGGTTCGTGCGAAAAAACGTACATTGGTCGCACGAACAGGAAGATTTCGGCAAGAGTAGCGGAGCATCAGTTGGACGTCAAACAAAAGAAGCCCACGTCAACTTTGTCTAACCACGTGTTGACCGAGGGGCATAAAATTGATTTTGATGGTGCAAAAACACTCGTCCGCCAAGAAAAAGAAATTTGCCGAGTCTTCCGCGAAGCAATAGAAATAGAACGCCGTGAAAATTCCATGAATACACGTGACGATTCGCTTCGACTACCTGCAGCTTGGAAGCCTCTGATAAACCGGATAAGTAATATCAAAAATAAAGACTGTAAAGAAATCAACAATACTTCTAACATAGAGCCGCCCGCCACCGTTACAAAAATACCTACACGTCGATCGCCGCGTATCATAGCCCTCCATACACAACATAGCGAGCCGCACATAGACCGTCCACAGCAAGCCGATCGACCGGCAGGGAACCTACCACACCCCACCCCCCTCCCGAATAACTACCCCGCGACCGCAAGTGAACAGTGTCGTAGCAGAGTGAATACACCTAGCTGTACTTCGATACACAGCGAGCCGGCCGGTACCAACGCACCGCCGCCCCCCCACCCCGCTCGACGTATAACACGAAGCAGCGCTAAGTCGTCGTTTGAATAACATAAATAGACAACACGACAGCACGCTAGCGTCATTATCTTCGTGCACGCGCTCGAGTTAATAGCCTCGATAATGCCCGATGTCATTCGGGCGAAACGTCGGCAAGACAACCAAAAGCCACAGCGGATTATCCGGAAAAATAATGATAATTCATATTCTACGATCCGCGAAAACATCAAAACCAACATATTGAACCTTCACGGAGAGGAACTATTCAATCAGACGAAGAATTTGGAGAAGCTGAGGTGTAAGAAAGTAAAATTACTTTGTAATATTACTTTTCTGCAAAGATGTCGTGACAATGACATCATACCAAAATCGTTGAGACTAAAAAGAGCTACATACACCTACAATACCGCGAGGATCCTGAACAAAGCCAGCCTAGCACTTTTACGCGAAGAAATTAGATGTATTCGAGCAACACTCAATCAAGTCGAAATAAATCTCTACGATACTCATCAGTTACTAACCGGGAAACTTCATTCACACATATGGTACGAAGTAGACGCTTTAACATCACAACGGGCACTACGCAACAAAGAATTTATTACTGAAAAGCAACAAAACAAGTTCAATATACTAATTTCTGAGAAATCAAAGCAAACACGCGCACCGTCAACATCTTCTTTGAACATGGACAAGATAGTGATAAATGTATCAGATCACATACTAGACGAATCAACAACATCAGTCCTGGCAAAAGGGTTTAACTACGCAATCACACCATCCCGAATACCAACTGAAGACATTATTACCGGAGTAGAATCTGCCATATTTAAACTACCCGAAAGAGAAGCCGAAACGATCCGACAACTATCTTGTGAAGTTCTCCGAAAAGCAAAGCTCCCGACTCCAAACGTTACGAAGGGAGAGAGGAAAGCTCTCGAAAAACTAAGAAAGAACAAAGAGATAGTCGTATTAAAAGCAGATAAAGGAAATGCAACGGTTATAATGAATACGACAGATTACGAAAATAAAATGGAGGCATTATTACAAGACAACACCACTTACAAACGCCACACGAGGGATCCCACAACTTACCTAGAAAAAACCACAAAAGCATTAATACTAGAATCAAATATAGGTACCGAAACGAAAAGAACACTTATTCCGCGAGAAAAATCATCGAGGGTACCTAAAATGTACGGCCTTCCGAAAATCCACAAAACAGATATACCACTACGTCCCATCATTAGTGCCGTCGGTTCACCCACACAAGCCCTAGCAAAACACTTAGCTAAAAACCTGCAATATCACGTCGAAACAGCGTCGTCGTACGTCAAAAATGCAGAACATTTCATTGAGCAATTAAAAGACATAAAAATAGAAAAGGGTGACATGCTTGTCAGCTTAGACATTGTGTCCCTCTTCACCAATATCCCAGTATCCGAAGCCATTGACGTAATAATAAAGAGACTTGAACCACCAGACGACACAATAAGCCAAATCAAACACTGCCTGAATAATACATACTTCCAATATAACGGGAATATGTACAAACAAATAAGAGGAACACCAATGGGTTCCTCTCTTTCACCAGTAGCAGCCAATATATTTATGATGGACTTTGAAGAAAATGCACTCGAGAACGCCACGCTAAAGCCGGTCATTTGGTTGCGATACGTGGACGACATATTTATAATATGGCGACATAGCGAAACAGAGCTCGACGAATTTCTTCACTACCTAAACAATTTACACGATAATATCAAATTCACAATCGAAAAAGAAATAAACAATAAACTACCTTTTTTGGACGTATTAGTGGAAAAAACAAACAGCGGGATTCTAAGTTATTCAGTCTACAGAAAACCTACACACACTGACAGATACCTTAATGCAACATCTCACCATCACCCAGGACATTTAAATTCAGTAGTAAAAACCCTAGTCACCAGATCAATTAAGCTAGCTGATAAAATACACGCTGAAAAAGAAATAAATAATCTACGCCAGGCTCTCGTCGCTAACGGGTACAAAAAATCTACTATCAATAGGGCAATATATGGAAAAGAAAACAGAAAAGCTAAACCCGAAGAAGAAATAAAAGGAGTAGCTTTCTTACCATATATCGCAGGGATCTCTAATAAAATTGGCCGCATTTTAAAAAGAAATCAAATAAAAACTATATTTAGACCACAAGGAAAAATATCAACTCTACTCAGAGGAGTAAAAGACGTTATACCTCTAGAATCGCATGGCATATATGAAATACCTTGCGGTTCGTGCGAAAAAACGTACATTGGTCGCACGAACAGGAAGATTTCGGCAAGAGTAGCGGAGCATCAGTTGGACGTCAAACAAAAGAAGCCCACGTCAACTTTGTCTAACCACGTGTTGACCGAGGGGCATAAAATTGATTTTGATGGTGCAAAAACACTCGTCCGCCAAGAAAAAGAAATTTGCCGAGTCTTCCGCGAAGCAATAGAAATAGAACGCCGTGAAAATTCCATGAATACACGTGACGATTCGCTTCGACTACCTGCAGCTTGGAAGCCTCTGATAAACCGGATAAGTAATATCAAAAATAAAGACTGTAAAGAAATCAACAATACTTCTAACATAGAGCCGCCCGCCACCGTTACAAAAATACCTACACGTCGATCGCCGCGTATCATAGCCCTCCATACACAACATAGCGAGCCGCACATAGACCGTCCACAGCAAGCCGATCGACCGGCAGGGAACCTACCACACCCCACCCCCCTCCCGAATAACTACCCCGCGACCGCAAGTGAACAGTGTCGTAGCAGAGTGAATACACCTAGCTGTACTTCGATACACAGCGAGCCGGCCGGTACCAACGCACCGCCGCCCCCCCACCCCGCTCGACGTATAACACGAAGCAGCGCTAAGTCGTCGTTTGAATAACATAAATAGACAACACGACAGCACGCTAGCGTCATTATCTTCGTGCACGCGCTCGAGTTAATAGCCTCGATAATGCCCGATGTCATTCGGGCGAAACGTCGGCAAGACAACCAAAAGCCACAGCGGATTATCCGGAAAAATAATGATAATTCATATTCTACGATCCGCGAAAACATCAAAACCAACATATATATATATATATATATATATATATATATATATATT